>JAUTBW010102042.1:0-16088 GCA_032361425.1 Peltospira smaragdina | reverse complement strand
TATATATATATTCCTTACTATTTAGACTAGGGATTTATAATTAATAATAATAAAATGATAATAATAATCACTAACATTTTATCCATTTATTACTAAAATGAAAATAAGAATGACAAATACTTATATTCAAGTGGCATTCTTACAAAATTTCTTGTTTTGATTTATACATTTTCATATGCAGTTAATGGACATCCTGATGGCATACATATGTATATATAAATTATCTGGATTACTTTATTCAATCCCACAGCCAGAAAAATATGAAGCTTGAGGATCTAAAAAAAACACCTGAAAACTAAAATAAATTTCTTTTCACTAACAATGAAACCAGTGCTATCATTTTAAGTGATGAACCCAGTATGACACTAATTTTCTATACCCAAATTGTCGTAAATTAATATAACAAAATTCTGGAAATATATTTGTAAATTAAACAGAAATAACATATATTTGATACCTTTTTTGGATTTAATTTCGTACTTGGGCATGATTCACTGGCTTTCTGGGCCATCAGCTAGAAAAACAAATGCATTAAAAATAAACATCTTTCTTGAAAATGAAGAAAATCTAGAAATGTGCATTAAAACATGCAGCTGTAGTAATTCATGGTGACAAACCTATTGAAACTGGTTCTGTAACTTGAAATTTTAAAAGCGCATCAATTTACATTTTTCAAATTCTTAAACAGATTATTTTTTTTATTCTTGTGTGGTGATTTACAATGATCTAATAAAGACCCACATATCTGAAATATTTAATATCAGCTGGCACTACTTTTAAAAAGAGATCAATACAATATTTAAAATGGATGCTTGTTATTACAACTGACCTTTTACCATTAATAATCCTTTGTATTATCTTCAGATATTATACAGTGTTACAAAAAATTCTAAGTGTTCCAATTTTACAAATATAATTATTTACCTAGTTATTATTACATGGAGACATTCCATAACGTCCACAACAGTAAATTTTACATTTATTTTACGCTTCCCACATACCAATCATGCACACACAAAATTACTCAAAATGAGTAATAACACTTTTTTTCCAAACCAAAAATCAAGACCTAATTATTAAAAAATACATGCTCCTATAAAATAAGTAACAGCCAATGCATACCATACATTTCACATAAATTATCTTAATCTGAACAAGGACTTACACAAAACTGAACAAAATGAAAACGCAGCATCCAGATTAAAATCAGGAACATGACTATAAAAAGGGGGTGGATATTTCAAAATCAACCATTCACTAGGATAAATAACAGATAAAATATTTCTCACATGTTAATGACACCAACATTTAATCTTCTGACTGTAATCATTCAAACATGTTGCAAGAGTTAGTTTTTAAAAGTGCCCGAGAAACAAGATTACTTTATTAATGTACAGTATTATTTATTTCAACTTCCCATGCACATAGCAAATTGTAAGATTAATTGAACATGAAAATAAAATAAAAAACATGCATGAATGTGATTTGTGACAACAATGACGATGACTGATCGGCCACAACCAATGAAAGAGCTTGTTACAGACTGGGAATCAATGAATGAGCCTGTTAGAGACGGGCGACGACCACTCACTATCTGCTGCTGTTCAGTCTCTAGAGTCTTTATCTGTGAGTTCAGCAACATCGTCTGGCGTTCAAGTGCTTTATGGCATTCCACGATATTCTTGGCCTCGTTTAGAAAGTCGCTGGGGTTGTCTGCTTTGATTCCGAGCTGAAGAAATGTCAAGTCAATTGGTGTGTAAATTCAAACTTTGCTTGAAATTCTAACTCAATGGAAATTATACAGTGGGTAGTGAATTAAGTGATTTTTGTCAGGTTTTGTTTTTGTTTTAAATAACCAATAATTCATTTGGCAGGTTTTACATCTACCAGAATAGTAAAGTATGCCTGTTGTTGTCAAATTGAGTTTCCTGGATACCTAATTAGACAGAGAAAATCACTTTTTGAAGCTTTATCTATTGGCATTCAGGAGAAAACTTTCTCTTTTTTCCTCACTTTTCTGTAAAATCTGTAAAATCTTTTGAAACAGATAAATCATTATTATACTAAAGAAAGCCATGGCTAGTTATCATGTTCAATTAATCACAAAATGACAAGTGGTTTTTGTCTTTTGTTTTTCAATTAAGTATTATTAGATTTTTCTCAGGCACTTTATAGTAAGCAATGTCTAAGAGATCCATACAACATTTAGAAATTGTGTCCTAACATCACTCTTATTTTAGTTAAGCAATCTCAATACTGTAAAAGTTTTATAAGCAAATTTGTGTTTTCACTATCATACAGGCTTTCTCACACATAACCACATGTAACCAGATTTCATATTTCAACATACAGCTACACAACGAACCTACCCATCAGAGGTACCATCCCTTAACACTGGGCCAGAACTTTTTCTCTACACATAATATAAAATTAATCTTGAGTAACACACAAGTGATATTATAGTTTTTGTGTAAGTACAATTCCACCCCATCTCCCACCTTAATAAAGTATTGTAAAATATAATCTCTAGTAAGTGTTACTTTCATAACTTGTCTGAAAAGGAAATGCTGTCATGACGAGACCCATTTTTACCTCAGACAGGCGTGTCTTTAACATCTGACAGCTGTTCTTCTGTAAACCTGAGATCTGTTTCTCTAATAAAAACATTTTAGACTGTAGTTCAGTCCGTCGTATCTGGAATACAAACAAAAAAGCATTAATTAAATGCATTATTATTATTAATTTTTTTAATCAAGTTTCCATTTCTTTAACGGCAAAAGTGATTGTTTTCTGTTATAGTTTTTTGTTCTGATAAATTATTTAAATTAAGTATCATTAACTTCCATAAATAAAGAAACACTGTGATAAAATAAATGAAATTAAAAACAACAAATATTACTTTAATAGCTGCATGTACCAAAAGAAAATTAGGTAAGTGAAATAAATCATTCTGACATAACAATTAGATGTCTATATACCATTCTTTATACTTAAATATTAGTTGCTATGCCATATTTAAAAACTACTTGATTTGTTACTTACTACAAAAAATATAGTACAAATTTATATACATTGGTACATACATTTTCTTTATCAATATGTTCTTGTAGAAACTTTTTGTATTGTGGACTCTGCATGTGGGCCAGAAAACCCATATACTGCTGGCGGAAAATTTCTGAAATTAAATTTTATAAAATTAATTTCTGTAACCGTATTTTACATCCAACACAGGATAACAATTAAATAACATTTATGTCATAAATAAAAAGTGGACATTAAGTATGAATTTTTTTTACAGAAAAAAAGGAATTAGTCAGTATCCATCTATATAGTTTAATGGGTCCACCTTGTAAATTTGATCCAATGACCCATCATATCTTGAGTGAGCCATCTACGTCTTAACTATGTCCTGCTCTGAGTAATACAAATAATTCAATATCATGCTAATAAAATGTTGCCAACATAGAAGGAAATATAAAACACTGCTACATCTCGATTTATAACAAAATTATTAGCATAAACCAATGATAATGTACAACCAATTTTAAAGAAAAACATGTCTATATCATAGCATAATTTAGACAACATACCAACCACCTAGTTAGTGAATGAGTTAATGCTAGTCTTAAAACACAAATTTGACAAATAAATTATCTGTTAAGTTATTTACAATACCCAAACTCATTACACACTGAGGGAGTTAACATTAGTCACAGACATGAAATTATCTGCTATTTTTAATAATAACATTGAGGGGTTAATATTAGTCACAGACATGATAAATAATCTGTAACCGATAATGCATAAAGATTCTTTAAAAAGCACATCAGCGTCTGAATCTCACCTAGTAGCTGCTGAAGGGCTGGGGGTGTTTCGAGAGACGACACGGTCTGCCGCTGGACGATGGGCTTGAAGTACGACTTGGACTTGCCTGTCATCGTGCGGTCGTTGTACTGCTGACTCTCACTTCCTGAACACACAAATACATGAATGAATAAATGAATGAAGAATGAATGAATGTTTAACAACACCCTAACACAAAAAAGATCGCCTATTGAGTGCCAGATAACTGTAGAGAAATTAACAACATAATAAATTTTAACTAAACACAACCAATAGTATCATAAGAGAGAGAAAGAAGTGTTTATTTAACAATGCACTCCACACATTTTATTTATGGTTATATGGCAAACATAAAATTATTGGTCTAAATTGTGAAAGAGAAAAAAAACACCAGATACCCCACTAGTTGTGGAGCACTGGCTGGAATGAAATATAGCCCAGTGCATAAATGATGTAACAATTAAAATAACTGGGGTATTTATTTTTTACTTTAGCTCTGAATTTAAACAGATTACCATCTTACAAACCTAATGCCATATAATCATAAATAAATTTATTCAGCAAGTTGTTAAATATAAATTCTTTCTTCTTTTTAATGCTTAAACCATAGAACTATGTAAATTATAGGCAATATAAGTCCACAATGGCATAAAAGCCAACTTGCTTTTTACCTCTAGAAAGAAATGTGTCCTATTAATTCATTTTCCAATCATAATTGCACAAACTAAGTTTTGCATCAAAAAAATGTTCTTCACATTTAAAAACATTGTTTTCTTCAAATGTGTTTTTATTGTACACAATCAATGGAAACATTTGAGCTAATTGGCTAGAATTTATAATTTAGTTTTGATATAGAAATACTATGTGATATAATCAAGTCCAAATTTTATAATGAAATTTGTTTAAAAAAATTTAATTGTTAATAATTATAAAACATACACTATAAACATAATTTATAATTTTTTTGTTTAATTAAATAAAAACCAAAACATTCAAAATTCTAGCCAAAACTTCACTTTTCACATACCGTGATTCCCCAACTTTAGGCAAGTACATTAAAAAATAAACAAAAACCCACCATAATGTTAACAAGAGGAAATACGGCAGTGCAAGCATAAAAGAAGAGAGAAGTGGCCAGGTGTATAGTACCTGTTGCCATGGTAGACAGGAGAGTGTGGGTATGCAACAGGTTGAGGCCATCCAAGTCCAAACTTTTACCTTGTGTCCCGCACTTCTTGCTGGCCAATGTTTTAACGCCTTCTGAAAGCAAAAATACAATCAGTCAAGAAACAAGTAGCCAGTGGTGACACAACGAATGTTGTTGTTTTTGTTATACATATGCATTTTAACAATATTCTTTAAAACAATGATAAATAGTTGGTTTAGTTCTGTACTGAAGGGTCATTAACAAAGATCATGGACTTTATTCACAAATGTTGTTATGTTTTAGCATGAATGTAAATCTATATAATATGATCACTGGATGACATAGTGTCTTTGACATCATAATCCAATTATCAGAGGTGAACTTGCATTTACATGCAAAACTTAAATTGCCATTGTTTTGTGAATATGGACCCAGGTGTCTGCTGCTTAGGACGTAATGAGTCAACAGTTTTGTAAAGAATGTGATAGTATTCATTAATACTGTTAAATGACTTTCTAGATTTATTAGTCTGGATCTCCAAAGATTGTGTACAAAAGCTTTTAATTATAATTATTAAGTCACTGACATAATTACTCAAAATCCTCACCCAATATGCAGAATCCTAATAAGCCAGAGAATCTGACCATGTTAACAATGATATATGTGGTTAGTAAAGAGATACACCTTTGTTTATATCAAGCTGTAATGTGCTAAAGAGGCGTTCTCATGATGCAATTTGTTATATCTACATGATGCATACGATACAGTTGTATTGTAACAATTTTAGTTGTATGCGACAAGTTGTTTTGGAGTTGTAAGGATTAGAACATGTTCTATTTTCACACGACAAATCGTAAGCTCTTGATCAATCAAATCCATTTAAATGTTTATGTAAAGAGAATTCTTTTCAAATTTACATTTAAACATGACAACAGTAACACCAGCATCTCATCTTCACTCAAGGAATCCACGATTATGTTGACGAGTTTAAAATTTTATTCACACGATTTCAAATTGTATGCAACACTGATGGCCATAAAACTATGAATCATTGCTATTTTTGCCGTATTGACAAATCATTTGCAACATATCGCAGCATGAGAACGCCCTTAATAATCAAATGTGGTTATAAACAACCATACCTTTGGTTGTATTACGCTTCCGGATCATTCCATTCAGTCTCTTGTTTGTTCTCTTTCTGCGCTTCTCCTTTCTGAGGTGGTTATGAATTTCCACATTCGTCTGAAACAAAGAAATGATTCAATAAAATACAACAGCATCACCAAGTATCAAGAAATTTAATTTTTTTTTACAAAGCATGTAGCAGGTGAAATGTGGCAGTATTTAGTTGTGCCAATGTGTGTTTTTGTGCTGCACCTACATGGTTAGTTTTAAAAATAGGTGATCCAGACCCCTGAACCCCTCCCTTCCCATGATCCATTACCAGACTATACCAACACCATAGACCATCTCCTCTCCCACCTTCCAAATCTGCTATTGACTCTACAACCACATTAACAACACCCCTCTACCTCACAGCTCCAGGATCTGCTCCTGGACTACCCACCACATTGTTCTTCTGGTCCCTGCTGAAGAACGACTTGTACTACTCTCCACATCATGTACCCCTACCACTCTAATGGACTACTGTTCCCGTAAGCACAACTCCACCACCACCACCCAGGATCCACCCACCAAATCATTCTCCTGGTCCCCGCTGGATGGTGACTTGGGGCGGGAGACCCACTCAGCCCAGCCCCTCCTAGTTGTTGGTCCATACAGGCCATTGCTGTCATCAGTGGCAACACTCGTGTTGCTCGTGCTGTCAAAGTCGAGCACCTTTGCAGCGTGGAACTGGTCGCCGTGCGGCGTCATGTCACGGCGAGGCTTGCTCTTCTTGTCCTCCTGCAAACACAGACCAGTGTTAAATTTCCACCTCTTTTTTTTCGAGATAGTCCCTTGAATTTCCAAATTGTCCATACGTTGTAATAATTTGTAGATAACATTATGTTACTACTGTACATGATGATAGCTGTACGAAGAATACGGTTATGATCCAAATTCAAAAGAATTGTATTTTGGTGGAGACTACATCAACTACGAAATATATCATTAGTTTAGGCCAAATTATGCATTATACAATTGTTGGGAGATCAAAACAAAGTACATTTCTTCTGAATATGTTTTTTTAATTCCTAGTCTGCAGCTTTGGGTAGTCTTGTTGATTTTCAGTAAGTCTCAGACTACCTGACTACTGTTATGATCAATGTCTGCAGGTGATATAATAATGTAATTAAAAAAAAAAAATAATGAAGCAGTCAAAATAGTGTTTTCTTCCCCAAAAAGTCAAAATGGTTTGTCACCATACCTCCTCTGTATTGCACCAAACTGCCATTAATCAGTACCATCTTGCTGAAGAACGACTTGTCCTACTTTCCACATCATGCACCCCTACCACTCTAATGGACTATTGTCCCCATAAGCACACCTCTCTCCCTTCACCACCACCACTAATTTATATATAATTTTAAAAAATTTAAATTAAAAAAAAAATTAAATTCGTAGAATAAATGTTAAACAACATCTCAGCACATAATTTAAAAAATAAGCTATTTGGTGTCATAAAAAAACTTACGACAGGGATCGATCTCAGATCCAGGAGGCACGACACCCCAGTACAATATAAAAGGTTGGCTACTGATGTCAGACAAAAGTGTGTGAACACAAATGTGGCAGAAATTATGTTTAATGGTAAATGAATAGATTATGTGTTAAATATATTCCTGTGAACACAGATATGTAACAATATCATTTAATATTATTTTATTACAATTTGCTTTTTCTTGACTATGCAACAAATACTTACTGAATGAATATTATTGGTTTTATCTTTAAATGAGATTGGTCGTCCTTTTCTATCTCTTCGAACTTCCTCCTGTAATAAATAATAAAAATAGTGTTAAAGTATTATCAGATTACTATACTGTTTTAAATTTTAAAATTTTACATTTTTACATTTTTTTGTAACAACTTAAAAGCACAAAAGTTGCAACGGAATAGGTATTACAACACTCTTAGTATTTAACGTAGCACCAGAAATATCTTTATAAAGAAAATATTTACTTCAAGTAACCTTTAATTATATTTAAAAAATGTTCTCCTCCCAATTTCAAGTAACCTTTATTCTTTATTTTATTTTTTAATTTCATCAAGAACTGTAGCTACTATCAGTTAATCTTACCTTCATGCCAGGATTCTTCAAACGTAGAAAATATTTTTCAAGCTGCGAAGAAATAAAGAAGTACTTGTAATTATACACATTTATCAAACATATACAGTGGGCTCTACCAATATTGGACTCACGTCATACTGTCAAAATAGTTTACACAGAGGATCGGTTTAGCAAAGAGTTAATCCAGTGTTAGGTAGCTGGGCAAGATAGAGAAATGGACCGGTTTACACAGAGATCAGGATTACACTAAAATAAAGTAAGATCCAGCAATACAGTTATCATGTTTAATTTTATTCATGTGGATAAAATTAGTTGTAAACTTCACTGTTTAAAGTGTTTTGTAATATTTTACTTTTAGAAACAAAATTAAAAATTGTACACTTTATTAGTAGCCATTATTTGATGCCAAAACTAGTAATGTATTTATAACCACCACCCTCTCATAAAATTCTAACAAAATAGGATTCAGGCAATTGTGAAATGGATCTTGAAACTAATATCTATTTTTATAGAACAAGTGAATACCGGATACATTAAATATGGTTTATTTGTATTTTCAAAAAATTACAATAATTTCATTAATATATTAATAAACACTACAGCCTCAAGCCATTATTTAAAATGACATCACTATCCATCATCCACTTCTTTTGAAAATGCCACATATAAAATGATTGATACTTTCTGCCTGTGGCAAGAAAACAATAAAATTTATTCTAGCACTAGATAAATATGTGACTTGGAATGTGACATAAAAATGGAAGACTTAAGGAAACATACAGGTAAAGAAATTTAAATGAGGTGTTTTGTTTGTTTTTAATTTTGTTTTAGAAAAGTATGTATGTGCAATCATTATCTTGTTGTTACAAAACAAATTGAGTTTACACTTTTAGAAACTTACTGCACAATTTAGCAAATATTTTTCCAATTCACATCTAGCTCTAATTATTGTCTTAGAGTTAGAATTAAAAATAAATAAATCTGAAACATTTGCATCCACTTCATAATTACACATATTTAGTTCATTTTTAATGAAATTATGTACACCATATATTTATTTTGGTGGTGTACTAAAGCAAGAAGACCTTAATTTTATTATGATGGCCAAAAAAATATTGCATTCCATTGAAAGTAAAACTGAATATAAATAAATGATTTCATAAACAATTTCTTCAGGTATCCAAATACTAATTTCAAGAAGTTTAATTTATTCCCATAAAGCATTTCAAGTGTGTATTAGAATGCAATTTTAAATGAAAATTATTTTGAAGATTGCTATTCTGAAGAATGTCATTTTGAACAAAGTTCTGAAGTTATTTTAAAGAACATATTTCTAAATAATGCCATTTTGGCAAATGTGAATAAAATACAATTTTAAAGAATGCAATATTCCACTTCCCCATTTTTCAAACTGGAACGTTTATGTACACGACTACCACACAAATGTAGGGACATGTGAGTAAGAGAAATCCACTGCAATGGTGTTGTGCAGCGCTCTTTCCACATACTACTCACCAATGTTCTATCAATGGTGTGAACATAGTAGGTGAAAGGTTTGCCCGTCCATGAAACAGCACCACAGAGCGGCGACAGTTCTGTGACGTGCATGATTGTCCCAATATCTGCAACGGCACAAACACGTGATACAGACAACCAATCGACACTGTCTACTTACGCTACAGTCCCTCGACTGACGCTGTGTCGAGGTAGCTGTCTGTACTGATTGGTGCTGCAGTGCTGGTTTTGTTTCAAGTAATAACTGTGTGTATTAGTAGAAAACAACTCAAAGATAAATACAAATAATATTTGTTATTATTAAACTTAATAACATAATGATTTTTATTTCATTACCTAGGTAGAAGCAATATTTTGTGAGAAAGAAATGTGCTGGAATAAAATGTCAAAACTTATTTTTATTAATATTTATTTAAACTTTAATTTTGTTGTTGAAAAGTTCTAGTTCTCTTCTGTTCAGTTTATGTCTTTTTCAAATCTAAGGACATTACAATATTTTTAAAATTGTATAAAAAATTTAACTGCATTTTAGGTGCAAAAGATTTTAAAATGTACAGATATTAGATGAATCAAAAACAACACTGCAGCATAACAACCTGTCAAAAATCAGCAAATAAAAACGTGTTAGTAATACACAACGTGAGACCTATCCCAGGGCCAAACTTGTAAGGGAGGCAACTGTGAGTGCCTTTACTCACCAGACTGCGGTCTAGAGTGTGCAGATAGAATGTGACTGGTTTGCCAGTCCAAGACACGGCACCTCGCAATGGGGACAGCACTTTTACATGAATAATGGACGTAATATCTGGAAAACACACACTGCACTTTAACATGCATAACATCTTGGAAAACATGCTAACTGCTATGCTCAAAGGAGCTTCAAAGTCGTTGTTTTGCACATATGTGGTTATCAGACAACACAATGTTCATAGCAATAAATAACTCGAAATACATTACACTTGAACAGATATGAGAGGTATTATTCGGAAAACATCTTACCAATGCTAAAAACACAGTGACTACTTTCAACTTTGAGAGAGAGAGAGAGAAAAAAGAAAAAACAACCAAACCTTTGTTATAGAAGCTATTCTAGTACCTACACTTCATTTAGTTTCTAATATTAACATCAGTAGCATTTGGAAGGATAAATTTCACAAAACTGGTTCTTTCAGAAAAAAATGCCGCTTGGATGTTTTCAAGTAGAAATCAAATGGTAATTCCAGTTTTCATCACAAAGAACCACGATTGTTTAAAGTATCATAGCCAGTTTCCTTTCTTACTTTATCAATGATCCTAATCTTTTGTCTGTCACCATGTGAAAGTAAATAAAATGTGTTGAATGCACCATCAAATAAAAGATTTCCCTTTTTCAATCATTCATTTCTGCTGCAGTCACAAAGAGATGCAATAAACACATTTTATTTATTGTTATATGGTGTCAGATGTAGGTGAAGTACCACTGTGACAGTGAGAAAGAAAGAATAACTGTTGCTGCTTCATAGACTACTCCTTCAGATTAGTAGCAAGGATCTTTTGAGACAAGATAGCACATACCATGGCACTTGTTAAATCAAGAGTAAACACTTCAATTCAACTAAGTTCTGATCCCCTCCCTCCCAAATCATAGTCAAATCAGTAAACGGCCTTAGATAGTTATTAATAACCATACAAAAAAACATTCTGCTTTGAACATTTCAATTAAACTGCATTAGATGTTAGTATTAATGGTTTCAGAATTGAGTAGTGATCTCTCAGTTGTGAAAATACTGAATGAATGAATGAATCAATGAATAACAACACCCCAGCATGAAAAATAGATCGGCTATTGGGTGTCAGAACAAGGTAGAAAAAATGTAGTGTATACAGTGAATAAAATGTTCAATGGCATAGCTTACCACTGAGATTGCGGTCTGTGATGCGGAAGTTGAGAGGGCAGAAAGCTTTAGAGGAAACAATTTTAGCCCCTTCCTTCATATTGGCAAAGCGGATTTTGAGCTGGAAAAAATACAAAACCAGTTTAGACTCGTACAAATCAATATATCAAACATATTAACAGTTTGATATATGCATTTCCAACATAAAGAACGTACAAAGATATTTTTCAGAGCTAATTCTTTCAGAAATGATTGCAGCTTGAGTGTTTTCATGTTAACATCAAATGGTAATTCCAATTTTCATCATAAAGAATGTTTTATTGTTTATTTTAATTAATAAAGACAGAAACCTTTAACCATAACCGAAATATATACAACTTGTTGAACTGGCAATCCTTGTCTGCATATGCCATGAATGATGCATATTAACACCTTTATCAGCAATAGAGCAAATTGTGCCCAGACTTGAAGGAAAGTCTACACATCACCTTAGAATGAAAAGGTCACAAGTAACTCTTAGACTTATAGGTGTTTGAAAATACGACACATATGTCGGCGCTTTCTGAAAAATTAGGGTGAGGATTTACATGAGACAAATAATCCGTAATTCATGTTGTAAACCCTCACCTGATTTATCAAAAGGGATGACACAAATTTTTCTCACAAAAAAATGTCACTTATGACCTTTTCATTCTACAGTGACAATATATTTACTGAACAGTGAAACTGTTTATTTTAATTATATGTATGGCAATATAATGCTGCATAAAAATTGAAGTCTTTATATTAACAAAACATCTGCAGCACTACATAAAAAAATAACTATATTCAAATCAGGAATGTTTCAAGGGCACAAAACAAAAAAACATGTTGCTCTTATGGATTAGATTTGTTGAAAAATCTTAATAATGGTTGTTTTCTAAATTCTATTTAAAAACACAAATATTCAATTCAGTTTTATATCACAATTAACTTTTCAAATGAACTTTTCAAATTCAATAGCTACAGCACTTTTTAAACAATAAATGCTACTTAATTCTCAGCAGTTGTCTCTGATACATAGAACTAGCAATATTAAAAATATATACATAGTTTACTTCTTTCAGAAATAAATGCCGCTCGATTGTTTTCATGTTAATATCAAACGGTAATTCCAGTTTTCATATAAGCTAATCGCACAACACCCTTGTGGGTTAGTTTTTGATTGGCATCATAAATTACTGAGCTGCAAGCCTTTTTCCCCTAGATAATGCCACAGCAATGTAACATTGATTTCATGGCTGCACCCAGCAGCAGTGCAGTGACTGCTGAAATCTAAATAATTAGATATTTGCTGGCACAGGGTTTGCTGTAATCTTCAGCTGTAGATTGCAAGGCCAGTGTGTGGTTGCAGGCATTAAACCTCAAGCATAGCCTAGGGGTGTAAGATTCTGGGAATTGCCAGAAGTGCTACGAAGTACAAAGGCTGGAAAAGGTTGAGATCCATGGACCGCCTAGTATTTTCAGCTATTCATTCTGACTAAGCTGGGGCATAATTATGCCAACAGGCATACAATTCCCTTGCCTAGGTATGTGGTCAGCTTGAGATCAATCACAGTCACGCAACCACTGATGTTTTCCTTTTAAATAATTGTGTGACATCAATGGTTTTTGATAAAAATTAATTTGTACATTATTAACTAGATTATTATTAAAATTATCAAATGCAGGCCTATGTGCTTTTGCACTGGAACTGAATTATAAAACAAACTATATTTACTGAGGATGCAGAAGTATACTTTATATTGTTTTGTTTTTTGTTTTTTAACGATGTACTCGAACATTTTTATTAATGGTTATTAGAAAAAGTGTAGTAGCTACCCGACAGGGATTGATCTCAGATCGACTGCGTGACACGTGGGTGCAACTACCACTAAGCTATGAAGGCACCCTCTTGACAATGTTAATTTATTACGTATACACTTTATTTACATGTTAATATCAGTAACACTAGGAAACTTGGATAATGCTTTTATTAACAAAACTGGTTCTTTCAGAAATAAATGCCGCTTGGATGTTTTCAAGTTAATATCAAATGGTAATTCCAGTTTTCATCATAAAGAACCATGATTATTAAATGCCGAGTAGTGTGATATTCAATATATTTTAGCTCATAAAATGAATATGTGATTTTCAAATGGTCATTTTGAGTCTCATCAAAAGAAATCACTGGATTTAACTTTAACATTTCCCTGATGCAATCCATGTTTACAGTATCTTTAAGTGTTTGACAGTACTTTATCTAGATTTACCATTTTAAAACCAAATATTTACAGCATCTGGATTCTACTAGTGAAAATGTGCTACAACTGAACTTTATTTTTTTTAAATTATTTAAAATAAAAATTAATCAATAATCATTATTCCATATAAAAGGTAACTGTGTCAAGCTGGAAAATTAATCACTAATAACCGAGTACTTTTGTACTTAGAAAAAAAAATTAATGGGCAGCAAGAAAAGACAGACTTCAGTCTTTCAGGTATTATTAGAACAAATATTATATCAAACCTGGAAATTACTGAGGCAAAATGTAGTAATTAATTTGTGTTGTGTTACTGTTCTCTTTAACATATACTGTTTAAACTAGATTCATTACCTTCATATGATATTCAAAATCCGTATTCAAGAGTCAAGTTAAAGCAAAAATATCAATGAGACAATATATAATTTTTAACAGTTCTTTCAGAAATAAATGCCGCTTGATCGTTTTCATATTTATATCAAACGGTAATTCCAGTTTTCATCATAAAGAAACTTATTGTATATTTATATAAAATTAACATATTTAATTATGTAAGAAATGATTTTAAAAAGTAATGACAAACCTGATGATCAACTTGTGGTCCAAAGGCAAAGTTGTTTACAAATACCACACTAAAAAGAAAACAAAATTCATGTTGTTTAGTTACACAGTAAAAAAACACTTTCACTTTGGAACTCTAATATTAAACAACAAATATAGTTACTTATTAGGGGCAAATCTGTATTTTCCTACTATTCATGATATATTTTCTCATGATAATACTAAAATGATTAAAAATGTAATTTAATTATTTTTCTTCAAATGTATAAGACAAACCTCAATATTATTGAAATATTTCATTCACAAATATTATTGTAACAAGGCTGAAACATTGATACATGATGATGGAAATAATTACTATAAATTTAACTTGACTTCTTTCTATCAGAAATTAATTGCCGCTATGAATTTTTCATACTTTAATATCAAATGGTAATTCCAGTTTTCATCACTGAAAGAAGTCTTAAAACATGCTTCACCATCAACAAAACTATTAATATTTTAAATTACTTACGTAGCATTGTACAATTTTTCTTTAACTCTTTCATCTAAAAAATCTCCCTTTTCTAGCTGTAAATACACAAAAGCAAACATTTTATTGATTTTTTTTTTTTTTTAATGGTTTAGAAAAAAAAAAAAAAAAAAATCATACCTAAATAAAAAAGAATCTACTTTGAGCAACAAAAAAAAAATTAATAATAATAATAATTATATATATATATATATATATATTTACCATTTGTTAGGAACATTTAGAATATGAAACTTTTCATATTTTACTGAAATTTAAAATAGAAGCACAATCCATTCTATGTATTTGAAATAATGAACACTGTAATTACCTCATATTCACCGTGGATTTTCCCATACCACTTCATCCATTTGCGGAATCTGATATCCATTTCCTGATATGAAATCAATATTATTTTACAAACCATGTGTTATAACCTAAAACAAATCAATATTATATTACAAACCATACATTATAACCTAAAACAAATCAATATTATATTACAAACCATACATTATAACCTAAAAAAATCATGACATATTTAATATTTTATCCTTTCAAATAAGTTTATTATGACGGTTTAGATAATTAATTTGTTACTTACTGGAATCAAAAGAAACTAATATCAGATTATTATTTTCTTGTACAACTTTTCTTATTTATTGTCTAAAAGCAATTGTTTAAGAGCTCTAGTTCATATGTAAGGAAAACATAACAGGACGGACAATATAAATTTAAAAAACAAAAACTGAAATTATTATTTTAAACTGATAGCAAGCATGGTCTGTATTGTGACTGGTTTATGTCTATAATCCAATGTGCAGTAACACCAGAGTGCGAAGTGCCATTTGGAACTGGCATTGTTCATGATTTAAATCATGCATCAGGCATATGGTTAAGGACCATGTAGATAGTTAGAGAGGAAACTTGATGCCACCACTTCATGGGCTACTCCTTCCGATAAGGAAGGAAGGAAATTTTTATTTAACGACGCACTCAACACATTGGTGTACGGTTATATAGAATCAAGCATGTGTAGATAGAGTAAACCCGCTGCCGCCACTTCATGGGCTACTCTTTCCGATTAGCAACAAGGGATCTTTTATATGCACTATCCCATAGA
>JAUTBW010101931.1:0-16090 GCA_032361425.1 Peltospira smaragdina | reverse complement strand
ATGTTTATTGGTACAGTGATTATCATAACCAAAATGGTTCCACATTTCTGGTGTTCATAACACTAACAGTCCCTCAGTTGGGTTACCTGTACATCTTGGTGACTGTTAGCAATTGTGTTGGCTCAAACGTCCTCAATTTTATCCTGTGAAACCATCAGAAGGGCTGAAGCATGTCTTAATACTTTTTGTATTTTATCGTTCCTCGGAATATTCTGTTGCCAGAACTACCTTTTGTATACTGTGCCAAATACACTGAGTATTTTGGAAGAAGCAGCCTCTCAGTTGTGTAGTGGGAAATACAGTTTGAACAGCATTATGGGCTGATCTTTCAAAATCCATCTGAAAGGTCCTTGGATTTAAATAAAACCCCAGATCATGGCAAGTCTCTTGTAGGTATTGAAATGTCCATATGTATGTGTCTCCTGTGAGGTTTGGTAGCAGTGAATACATAAGAGGAAACATATGACCTTGAGACTCGGCATGTGTGGTGTACAACTGATCAAACAGTTTGAGTGCTGAAGAAAATGTTCCATCTGATAATCTCAACATCACTCAACAATTCCAAGTTCTTGTCAGTTGTGAAGATCATTATTAGGTCTCTTCCTTCAACTTGGCGTAGAAAAGGATCTCTTCCCTCGGTGTGGGTCCACTCTCCTACCTAAATTGATATCCTGTCTTGTCAGGTGTAGTCGCTGTCAATATAGTATCGTCTTGAATGGCACTTAGATGTTGAATTTTTTATTTTTAATGTATAATGCATTCACATCTCACTTTTTTCTGATATCCAACAGCCGTTTAATTTTTTGTGCTTGAGTGTCATTAAGCATTCATTCATTTTGAAATACAGGAACAACGTCATGGTTTTGGGAAATCTCATTGGCATAAATCTTATGCTTGTTGTTTCCATCTTAGCTTGGTCCATGAGTTTTGCGTTAAATGCATCAATGTGCTTACCGTATATAATTGCCTGTAACTCGAATTATTTACCTCAAAATCTTCAGTATTTAGTAAGGAGGTCGACTTGTAAACAGTTACAAAAAGGAAAAGAAAAAACCCATATATTTTTTCCAACTTCTGAAATTGACATGAGGCTAGTCTGATTGTTTGGTTTGGTTCTTGAATCATAATGCACAGTTAAACAGACAAACACACCAGTTCCCCGATTCCAAGAACTGGCAGAAACTGGTAGGCAACATAAGAGGTCATCAAAAAACTATGTGTTTCACTACTTGTAAATGTTAAAACAACACTGGCAAAACGATCTTTGTTTAATACTTGCACAAGAACTGGCGGCTTATATAGCTTGCTGCTCAGAACAAGTCTGTGTGTGACCTTAATAACAATGGGAATGAGGCTAACCTAGTGAATATTAATGACATGTTTTGTTACTGTCATGTGCAGCAGAATAAAGACAGTGCTGAAAATAGAATGGAGGAAGTTCCACAGTTACAGTAGTAATGGAGACAGTGATGTTTCGTACACAACTTAATAATATGAATGTTTGTCATCACTTAGTAATGTCACAGTTAACTTTACAGAAAATTTGGATCGATTTATAAGAGGGTCAAAGCAAAAATTGCTGGTTTTACTGCCAGAGAAAGAAGGGTCGACTTACAGGCAAAGATATATAGTAATAATTGGCACTGCCGCATGGTTGTGCTGTATCTGGTCTGCCATCTGGATCATGTTGTCCACAATCACAATGTAGGCTCTACATCCTGACACAGTATATCTCCAGTAAATTTTCTCTTCATGCTTTCTGTGCTTGTAATACATAAGTTGTCCACCCCTCAAGGTGTTGATAAAAGTCACTCTAACTTGTGTAACTATCATAATGTTAAATGTGAAATAGTCCTGTGAAATTGGCAGTCCTCCTACAGGCGGTGCCGGAAAGATGAATTTGTCTTTTGTTGTGCCCACATTTAACCCATTCATATATCTTGAAGAACGTTCTTCCACCTCAGTATGAACACTGTAAGTGTATTCTGACAGTGCACCACTCTGACAGTGCACCACTCTGACAGTGCACCACTCTGACAGTGCACCACTCTGACAGTGCACCACATTTTGGTGAAGTGCAGTGGTCTTGTTCAAACAAAGAACGATGTTTTGGAGTAATGATAGATTGGATGTGGAGGAGTAGTTTAGCCTACACTCAACTCTTTAAAAAGAAACCTCTTTTTACCATACATTTAAATTTTCTGTTTGTGAATGTGATAATTTTGTTTTGCTCAGTTATTTACACTGTGTTTTATATACATGTTGAATTTTAAAATATGTACATCATTGTGTCATGTTTATTATTCTTTTCCCTTGTTCTGACATCCAATAGCCTACCTAATTTTTGTGTGCTGGTGTGTCAAACATTCATTCATTCTTTCAAATTGTGTTTTAATATCATGTCACACAAATCGTAACAAACCTGGTGTGTGTGTGTTTAATTTATAAAGTCTTAAATAAGAAATACAGTGCGACTTCTTAACATTTAATTATTTTTTATTTCTTTGTACATACAATACAAACATTTTTCTTTATTATGTGTACATACATGTAGTAAATCTTTACAAAAGATTTAAAATTACATCACTGTTAAACACAACAAAACTAAATTCCCAGACTAAGTAAATATTAACATATCAATGTGTGACTGTTAGTTTTATAAAAGCTAAAACTCACTATGGTATATATTTACAAGTACATGAGATAATGTATTTAAAATGATGTAACTTATTGTCATTAGTCTTAACCTTAAGTAGGTAGATGAAATGAGGCCGGTGGTAGTCAAGAGACTTGATCTGTAGTGAGTATGACCATTTATGAAAATAATTTTATAAAAATATTAAACTATTTTGAATTAAATTATTTGAATGCACCAGTTTGCTTATGAAATAAATTTTATAGAAATATTGAACTATTATTTGTATTAAATTATTTGAAAGCATTTAGTTGGCTTAAATCAGAATTAATATAAGAACAGATGATTTTAAAAAAATAAAAATGGCTTGAACTAACAAAATTACTCACAAAATAATTTAAATGTTGGAGAAGTTTTCAGGTTGTTTCAGCCTGGTATATTCAATTGTTAGCAAATTTAACAAATTTGAAGGGCTAATTTCAAATGTTTTAGTAATGAACAAGCATAAAGCTTTATAAGAATGAGTCCATCTTTTTAATCTGTCCCTAGGATAGAGGTTTACAAAGAGCACCACAAACGATACTCTTGTTCTAATACCCTAAAGCAAAAACAGTTGTGAGTTGCTTTCATATTTTAAAGATCTGTTATACTTCATATCCATTTCTTGTTAATATATAGTTTATCCAGAGGTTCTAGAGGTTTCTAAATTTGATTGTCACACAGCCAATAGATACTTTATCTGTCATGCTGAAATATCAATATAATTTTGAAGTTATTTGGTGGCCCAAGCGTAAAATTCACTAGCTATGAACATCAGACCATTGTATTCTAAAAGTCCTAGCTTTCCTTTCATCCTGTGATCCCAATTACCCAAGAGAAAGTGTTTTGCATTCTTTGGCATATTGACATAACAGTTACTTTGCCATCAAGGCATTGCTCATAAATACATTTAGGCCTGTAGATGAATTATTACACAATTCACTTGCCCATGAATAAGTTAGATCTTGTAGGTACTATTTTTAAATTCCTAAACTGTTTACAAATTAAAATGTCTTACTGGTAATTTCTGCCTTGGACACAGTCACTGGCCCTGCCAGAGGCTGTGCCCGTGGGCAGGCGTGTCCAAAATATGAAAAATATAGGGACATGGAAATTAGTTTCAAGCAACGTAATTTCTAATTATGTACTGTTCACATGTTTGGAAGAAATAATTAAATGGACACAGTTGTTTTCCTGTATATTTTGCTTGAAAAATCACACGTAACAAAATGAAGTCTGCTGTATAGTTTGTCGTCATTCAGTGCTATAAATTAGTTGATCATCCATCAAAATGAATATCTGACTAATGCCCATTTTATTCAATAACTGAGTAGTTTCTTCTTATCAGTCTGATTTTGTATGGGGGTGGGTCCAAACCAAAAGACATTGTCCCATCCAAGTCTAGGTCTTCAATATCGGTGTGTGCAAAAGAGACGTCGAAATGTTTGAAGAGTGAGATCGTGAACATCTGCACAAATGAGCGTGCGGTGCGGCGACCGATGCAGGGTCGTGCCCCGCCAGCGAATGGCATGAAGCTCTTAGTTGGCTGTTTATTGGACGGTTTGCTGTCGTCACCAAGAAAGCGCTGTGGATCGAACATTTTGGGGCTTTCCCACACAGCCTCATCATGGTGGATCTGCCAGATGTTGATCATCACATTGGTGCCTGTTGGGGAAACAAAAACCGAAATGATAAGTTTTACTCTCTTGGGTGCATCTATATTGTGATTTCTGAACAGTTTAATGGTAATGATGTTAGAGAAACAAAAAGATAAGTTTTACCATCTAGATTGTTAATCCTGGACAATTTTAATAGTAATAATGTTGGAGAAACAGAAAAGTAAACAAGTTTTACCATCTAGATTGTGATTTCTGAATTTTTTTAATGGTAATAATGTTGGAGAAACAAAAAGATAACAAATTTTACCATCTAGAGTATGATTCCTGGACAGTTTTAATGATAATAATGTTGAAGAAATTAAAAGATTGACCATCTGTATAGTAATTCCTGGATAATTTGAAATAGTTGTAATTCATTATTTTGTTGGAAAAAAGAAAAGAGAACACAGTATACCACTTGGATAGTGATTCCAGAATAATTTTGAACAGTTGTGGTGCATAACAATAGGATCCTAATAGAATTTAAGAAAATCAGGAAAAGATGAGTGAGAAGCACTTTTGTCTTTGTGATAATGATAGGAAGATAGGGTTGTTTTTTTAATTACGTATCTAAGCATGTTATTTGTTCTTTGGCTGAATATATCAACAATATATGATATGATCATGAAATGAATTTTACTTCAGGAAAATATTAAATATGTCAAATATTTAAACACAATTCCGAATTGCTGTTTATTAAAAGTTTTAGATACTAAATCTTTACAGCCACTGGCTTTGTTAACTTTGGATACTCCAAGACAGGTTTGAACATCTTACCTTTTGGAATGACATAGTTCTCAATATGAATGTCGTCATTTGTTGAATGTGGAATGCCAAGTGGATTAGGTGGGGCTATTCGCATAGTTTCCTTTATGACTGCCTCTGCAATTGAGAAAAACAAGGAATTTTACATCCAATAATTTTTTGGGTTATAACAAAATAAAAGTGAGAAAATTTACATCAGAGTCCACCCAGGATATAATTTTGATTTAGCTACTTAACAAATATATAACGGATTTCGTAACTATAATTAATAATTTACGTGTTTTGACTACCTGTTAGTGGTGCATGAGGTAGGTTTTTCAGGTCAAAGCCTTCTTTTGTAATGCTGTCAATTTCCTGCTGCATTTTCTTCTGGATGTCAGGATAGTGCGCCATGTACAGCAGAAGCCATTTCAGTGTGGTGGACAGAGTCGTAGAGCCTGGCAATCGAAGCAAAATGTTGGAATTCACATCCACAGTACATTTACATTATGTTAAATTGGTAATTAATATTTTAGGAAAATATCACACAAAATAACCATATTTATGACTTGCATAACTAATTAAAATATGTTGAGTGCATAGTAATAGTTAAATAAAATGCTGGGGTGTCGTTAACATTCATCATTCATTCTTGTCGTTTCTTACACACACAGTATAACCCAGTGGTGTAAGCACTCGGCTGATACATAGCTGGCCTGATACTGTCTGTGTACCACTGGAACATTCTTCATTTTAACATTAAAAACCATCTACTAACAAAACTGTCCACTCACCACCTATGTTCATTGCCCAAGCACAGACCTTGATTTCCATAGAAGTAACATCATCTTGGTTCATCTTGAGCATGTACTTGAGAACGTTGTTTGGGAAACACTTGCCGGTGATTTGGTTGTGTACCTGCTGTTCCAGGAAGTTGTCCCTTTCCTTTAAAACAAACATATTCCATTATGGCCATGCTGAAATTTTAAGAATATTCTTCATCATAACATATGGCCAAGCTGAAATCAAACAAACATTCTTTGTCATAACTTCATAGTTCTTGAAATTGACACTGTATCTCCTGGAGGTTGGTTATCCTATTTGTTTCCCCCCTGATTTCCAGCATGCATGTGAGATCAAGCAGTAATAATATAGATATCTAACTACATATACCAGTATATTAAGTGGGTTTACACTGTTGAACTTAAATAATTTGTTAAACTTAAATAATTACAATTATTACTGATTAAACTATTTCGTTATTTTTACCTAACTTTTCAGATTAAATTTTAGAGAACTTAGTAATGTATATTTAACACATTTATCTTTAATTATTTAATAAACATTAAGCGTAAATGTACAAATATTATTTTCCGGAATTAAATGTCGTACCTGAACAAAACTTTTGAGGTTTTTTGCTGCCTCAGACGGGAGATGCCACAACCAGGGAAAGAGGTTGAGTGGGTGGTCTGGCACCAGACACTTGATGGACTCCGCCAGGGTGTCCACCTGGTGCAGGAAAAGCGGGTCGTCCATGGACGGGTAGCGCAACCCGTACGTGCACGAGTCCTGGAACAGCACCAGGCCCTTCTCAATCACCTCTGCCGGGTCGAATGGCCTCCCGCCCAGTCGGTCAAACCTGCAGGGTAATTTTCATTATTGGTATAATTGTGGTCAGACATACCCAGCCTGTAGTTTTCATTATCAGTATAATTGTGCTAAAAAATTACCCGGCTTATTAAACCTGTAGTGTTATTTTCATATCTGTTTAAACATTACCCAGCCTATCAAACCTTCAGTGGTCAAACATCACCCTCATGTCAAACCAGCAGTGGTCAAACATTACCCAACTTTTCAAACCAGCAGTGGTCAAACATCAACATCATGTCAAACATGCAGTGGTCAGATATTACCCTCATGTCAAACCAGCAGTGGTCAAACATCAACATCATATCAAACCTGCAGTGGTCAAACACCCTCATGTCATACCAGTAGTGGTCAAACATCAACATCATGTCAAACCTGCAGTGGTCAAACATTACCCAACTAGCAGTGGTCAAACATTACCATCATGTCAAACCTGCAGTGGTCAAACATTATCTTCATGTTGAACCAGCAGTGGTCAAACATTACCCTCATTTCATATAATGGACTTGTTAGTGTATTATGTGTATAGTGTTATATTTTGTAATTATATTTAAAAGGTAAAATATATTGTTAAAGTATATAAAGAAAATATGTATTGCCACTGAGCCCAGTACCATTTGAAGAGAATGTCTGTGTGTTAGACATGTGTAAAAAAAAATTAGGTAAAGCATATTAAAACTATATGTATTGCCATTGAGCCCCGTACCATTTGAAGAGAATGTCTGTGGTGTAGGACACATGGTCCTCTAGCGAGATGTTCTGAACATCCATCAGTGCAACGTGACACAAGCGTTGCTGTTTCTTCCACTGGAGGCCATATGGTATGCAGCCAATGCCATCTTTGCCATTCGCACTGAGGTGCTTGAAGATGGGCAGCATGGGGCGGTCAGCCATCTTGTTGTTTTTGAGCAGCTGATTGGCCACGTTGACCTCATTGACAAAAATCAGAGGACCTTCCATGCCCATCTGAATGGTGAAGATCTTCCCATACTTCTTAGCCAGAGGCTCGAGAGCAATATGGGGTTTCTTCCTGCTCAGCAAGTAGAGTCCTCCAATGAAGGGCAGGGACAGTGGTCCTGGGGGCAGATGGAGCCATTTTGTGCGATACAGGTCTCGGATGATGCTGGCCAGTATTGCAAAGAAGACCAGGAAGATGATCAGTAACAGGGGCCATCCCACCTGAAGTGAAAGTCATGATGTATGAAAAATCTGGGACATTTTGATCATTGACTTAACACTGTTCATACAACTTTGTATCAGGGTGTCAAAAACACATACAGTTAAAAAGAATGCTATTTAATAAAACACAACAATACAATATGTAATATTTCAGCCTACAGGTCATCTTCTGATAAAAACAAATACAAAATATAATGGACAAGAGACAGACACTAAATACTGATATTAATTAGGGCATTATTTTGCAAATGTCGTTTTAACTAGTAATGTTTAGACCAGTGCCCTACAACTGGTATATCAAATACTGTCCTGGCTGTGTGTGAAATACATAAGATCTACTCCTTGGAAACATGGTGGGTTGTCAGAATGTGTGGCATCCAGTAATCGTGCATGCTCTAGTGGTGTTAAGTAAAATTTTAAGTATTAATATTTATGAAAGTAATTCATTGTACAGCTTTCTTTTTGTGACATGGTGCACTTTTTGTTACATGTTACAAAAAACTGCAACCCTAAAATGTTGTGGGTGTTCTGGTGTACAGTACTTTAAAAATTGTTGCATCAGATTCAAACTGCATTGTGCTGGTGGATGTCTCCCATGTCTTCAGTTCGTAATACTAGTAGACTTTGTATATAATTATATTCACCTATTTCATGATTCACTGAACGTTTTTATATTATGGGTTATAGTTATAATAGTGGGTGATGTTTGAGAAAACCGCAGTGGGTCAGTGGTAGGGATTGATCCTGAGCTGGCTGTTCATCAGTGAGACATTAATAGCACTTGAGTGTGCTGCACACTTGCTGGCCTGAAACAGTTAGGATGCTAAAGTGCTAATAAAAATTATACATAACCATGTTTTTGCTTATTATTCAAGTGTTTTAAATACCTGGCAAACATAAACTTGAAAACTGCATTAACATTATCGTGACCTATTACAATGTGCATGTGACTGACAAAATAAATGTCATAAAGTTGTCTTTTATAGATGAAAAAATCTTGACCTGAACATTTGACAACTAAACCCATGTAATCTGAACAGCACATGCAACTGCACCTGGCAAAAATGTGAACACACCTGTATTGAGTTATCAGTTTCATTTTGATTATAGTCCATTTCAAAAAATTTTAACATGAGTTTACATGTAAAAAGTTCATCAGAATGGATTTTTTCATCTATAACATTTATTTTCATTGTCACTTGCATTTAGTATTAGGTCATGATATTCGTAATACGATTTTCAGGTTTATATTTCACAGAATTGTATGACCTTTATATAATAAGCAAAAATATGGTTATGTATAATTTTGATCAGCACTATAGTAGGAAAATTTGGTTTTCAGATGTTGAATTAGTGATAATTGTCAATCCTTGGAAATCTGTTAGTACTTTAGAATGAAGGTGGCAGACTGAACAAAATGACCTGAATAGCTTTTGATAAGCAAATCCCCCCAAATCATCTTTAAAATTATTGTTTTAACATAAATTGGATTATTTAATTCATTCCTTTGTTAATTATTTAATGATACTTTGAAACACATTTTTATTAATGTTATATTAAATGTTCTAAAAAAATTAATAGAAAAAACAACTGCTAGATATTGATCTAGAATGAGAGAAAACCATTAATTATTTGAAACTATTTAGTTAAATTTATCTTTAAAATTTGTTATAGTATATTTAGCAGTCAGTATACAAACCTATTTTTGGTTCCTGTTGCTTCATATTAATATACACTTATGACTAAGGAAGCACCGAGTACCTGGCATGGATTTAAAACTGATAAAATATTTTTATATTATTGATGGCAGTTTTAATAGATGCTGGCAGTTTTGGTAGATATTTAGAGTTTCAATATACTGGTATTTTGGTAGTTTCAGAAGATATTAGCATTCACAATATATATTATCGGTTTTGGTAGATATTTACAGTTTCAATATACTGGTATTTTGGTAGTTTCAGAAAATATTAGCAGTTACAATATATATTATCGGTTTTGGTAGATATTTACAGTTTCAATATACTGGTATTTTGGTAGTTTCAGAAGATATTAGCAGTCACAATATATATTATCAGTTTTGGTAGATATTAACAGATTCTATGTATATTATCAGTTTTAGTAGATATTGCCAGTTTCAGTAGATACTGACAATTTCAAAATATATTGGCCATTTTGGTAGATACTGCTATCTAAAACGGTAAATATATGCAATTTCAGTAGAAACTGACAGTTGTTGTATAATAATTTGCTTTTTCAGTAATAACAGCAGTTGCTGAGTTAGATTTGAACAGATGCAGCATCTCAAGATGTTGGCAGTTTTTAAACATTTCACCTCAGTTGATTGCTACCAAGATAAATAACACAGGACAAAGACATACCATAGGACCAGAGTACTCGCTGTGTTGCAGTCAGTGTGAAATTAACACTTACGAGTGAGCCACTATTGTATTTTGTGTATGCTTTTTGTTTTGTTTGTGGCTTCTTCTTCTTTCTTTTTTTCTTTTATTTTTTTTTAATATAAATGTATCCACTGATATGAATATGTTGAGTGTGTTATTGTTTAATTATTATTACTGGTCTTAGAGTTGACCTAAGTGTTTCTTTAATACTCGTATTTAAAAAAAAAAAAAAAAAAATTATAATAATAAAAAATAATAATAATAATAATAAAAATAATAATAAAAAAAAATTAAAGGTACTTTTTGTTTGATCTCATTATTTTATGATAAAGAAATAGCCTAGACACTAAATTATATAAAGACAGTTTTGAAAACAATGTTTGTAAATTGCTAAAATAAACCAGTATGTTTATCACAAACGTTAAGTGCTTAAGGGGTTAATACTAAAATATAACTTACTATATGGTGCATTATCCAGACACATGGCGGAACAAAGTGATCATTTTTCTGCAGTTGGGTTGGATCCCAGTCTTCATATTTAGCTTTAGACACCGCTGTGATCATTTTGAATTCTCTTGGTAAAATATCTCTTACACGAATCAATTAAACATCACCACAGACAGACAGACAGTTGTGTGAAGGTGTTTTTAGTATTACCGGTTTGTTGTGATTATGTTTATATATGTGTACTGTCTTACATACAAAAATATTCATGTTTAGGGTTGTCAATCATCTTTTGATTGACACTTGGTGGGCTGAACCATTCACTATAGGTGGGAGGGGTCTGGGTGCTAACCATTATGCACAAACCATATCATACGATTACATAATCATGTGTAGTTATAGCCCATTATTTATTTTTTACAATATTACCGCAGTTACCCTGTACAATTTCTATTTTTATACTATGCTACAAAGCTCCTGTCAAAGTGTTCTGTTAATATTATCTTCCACTGCACTGTTTGACATCAGTGCTTTAACCTTGACCTTGTGTGGATGTCAGGTGGTCCCATACCTACCTGCTTACAGCGTGTGACCAAGTTGATAGTTCCTGCACAGTGTATTCTGTTTGGCTGTACTGAGAACACTGTGTCTGACATCTAGGCACTCCGACCTTGTTCTTGTTTCTCACCGTTACATATCTGGAAGCTAGATCACTTTAAAAAAACAAACAAAAAAAAACTGCTGTTAAAACATCGTATGAAACTCATGAAATTGTTTGCTAATGAAATATTTATTAAAGTTAGTTAACTATTTTGTGTCTTCAAACCAGCATATGCTTTAAGTGCAGATTTTCTGTAATTGATCCTTGTTATTTTTTCTCTCAAAAAAATGTCTGATCCTGGTTCAACCATTATTAGAAAGTGTGTTAAATAAAGTAAATAATAGGCCTAAATAGTGTGACTGTGATGCAGTTTTGTAAACTGTTCTAGTTGAATTTAGGTGTGAGAGTGTGTGAGTGAAAGTGTGTGTGTGTGTGTGTGTGTGTGTGTGTGTGTGTTTGGGTGTCATTAAACATTTCTTTATGGTACATTTTCTAATTGTTTTCGAATGTGTGTCTTGAGTACTGTGTTTGGTAGGTGAGGGGTAATTACTCACTTGTATAGTGAGTTGAAATTAAATTATAATTTATATCAAATAATTTTTAGTATTTGGTTAAAGTTCAGTTCTCAGTTCTTTAAATTTGGATGACTAAATTATGATTAAAATAAATTACATTGTAAATTTTACTGTTTTAACACTGGTTACTAATACAACATACAAGCACTACAGTACCTGAATTACACTTGTTAGGCTTCACTATCAAGGGATATTGTCAAACTCTAAATTAAAATTTTGCCATATTGTTTGTGAGGCGGATCCCCTAGTGAAAGAACATGTACCAACATAGTATGTGAACTAGATTGTGATAATAGCATAATGAGTTTGGTGTGGAGCATGCCACTTAGACATAACATGACTGGGTCGTCTTTTCTAAATGTTTAAATAATAAAAATATTCTTGACATAATAGCTTTAAGTTTCAGAACAGATAAGGACATAGTTATAGTGTAACAGTACTGTACATACTAAAGACATGCAGGTGAATTGATTTGTTTGTTTTAATTCGAATGTCGTGTATACAGAATTGGTAAATCAATCTCTCGTGTCACGTATGGCTACTGAAATCAATATACTGCATCTGGTTACAGTACAGCTGTATTCAGAGTGTATCAGAATGCACAATGTAATATCCTGTTTCAAAATGGGTGCAGCTATTGTCATTTGTGTACAGTTGGGTATTGATAATATTTTCATGAGAAAATAAAATCAACAACTACAACAAACAAAACTAAATAAAACAATTTTTTTAATAAAAATTTGATGCCAACACCTGATACTTGTGTGTTAATTTTAGGTTTGTCACATGCCCATATGGCCAAATGAGTTGCCAAAAGTTTACAGTTGGCCAGGAGGATTAAACAAATAAAACAAATAAAACAAATAAAACTCCCCCTGGAATGTTTATCAATGAGTTGTACATGAGCAAGACACTTACACCACTAGGCTATATATAATACATTTATAATTAAAATGATGGATCCAGCTGGAGGTCATTCACCAAGTATAAGATACTGACCAATAACAGATGTGTTACACTTTATTTTCTGTGTATATATGGCCTACTAACTGAATGGAATGGTCTTAACACTGGACCTTGCTCTGCTTTCAGGCCAAGTTCTGTAACATTTAGTTCACCTTCACCTTTAAGCATGTCCTGGATTCTGGATGTATCCTGAAATAAGGAAATTTGAAATATGTTTAACTAATGACGGTGAGCTTCTGTCCAGGACATGCTGCTGCATTCAGATTATTCACTATTTCATCATTTCCCAGTTCGTAGCTTGTGCAGCAAGCCTGCTTGTCCGATTTGATGTATTATGCCATCGCCTGTTTTCATCTGGCACATACTTAATAATTATTAGTACAGTAATTATAGTACTGTCAAAATGCATGAGCATTGACAAAGCATAAGCTTAAACATGAACACAAAATACTTTTAACTGAAATGATACCACTCTATATCTAACAAATCATTTCTTGTTTATACTTCACAGAGGAAAAAAAAAATGAACGAGAGGGGGGAGGGGGAGAGAGAGAGGGAGAGCAGGAGGACATGATGGAAAGTGTATTTTATTTAAAATACAGTACTTGGTGAAATAACTCCCATATGAATGTATTTGTAATTTGTTACATATCTAGCTGTGTTCTTGTTATTTGTGTGTGTGTGTGTGTGTGTGTGTGTGTGTGTGTGTGTGTGTGTGTGTGTGTGTGTGTGTGTGTGTGTGTGTGTGTATGTGTGTGTATGTAATTGCATGTAATTGCATGTATGTATGTAAATGCATGTATGCTGTGTGTATTGTAAGATCTTTAGAATGTGTGCTCAGTGCAGAGCAGTACACTGGCTTATCCAATACTGGGTTCGTTGGCCTACATAGTTTCCTCACATTGGCCCAGTAACTGGAAAGACATGCAGATCACCTACTTTGCAGGATGTCAGGTCGCTCTGGTGGTTATTGAACGGCCTACAGTCTAGCTGGGAATTTCCATTCACCTCGTCCAGAAGACAGACCACTGAACAGTTTATTTCAACATTAGAATAGAGTTCCTAACGGCATTTTGAGATTTTAAGAATAGTTTGAAAATGGTTTGAATGATAATGCATTTAACAGTTTATTATTACTGATAGGTGTTGGCCAGTAATTTAATAAAAATAGAACTAAATAAAACTAGTGGTTCACTCGTGAGGATTGATTTCAGACTGAATGTTTAACACTAGATTATTGCTTTTACCCTTTTACCTTTTAACCTCTTAATAATGGTATATAATTATTAAAATGTTTTATGCATCGATAATGGTTTGTTATACATATAGTTTTGAAATGATTCCTGTTCATAAATCAATGCTAATGCTTCAAGTCATATTATTTCTTCTTTTTAATTAATTTTTTAATTTTTAATTTTTAATTTTAATTTTATTTATTTTTTATTTTTAAATTAAAAAATTTTATTTTATTTTATTATTGTTTATTTAAATGTTGATCATTATTGTTTTATGTGTGCATATTTTTTCTTTCTTGATAAAATAGTGTGTATTAAGTAAAATATTGTTTAACCCGTATTGTTTAAAGCTATGGTCAAGATGTGCTGCAGTCAGTAGAGGGCTTACGTAATGTTATTGGACTAAAAATGAAATTATTTATTCATTCCGCAATCAAAAATGACAACAAACAACAATATATCATAGTGTGATATGTGAGTTCCCTAGAGCTCTGAAAAGATGCATATTAAAGATTCTGTGCTACCAATGCCCCCTAAAAAGAGAGGTATCCCCGTAGGTCCGGAAACCGTTACACTAACGAAACAATGGCTACAACGCAACTGATTATAATTACGCAATCAGTTTAATTGTTTAAAATATAACATTATTCAGCTGACTACAAAAATCAGTTAATAAAATCTTTAAAACCATAACAGTTCAGCCCGCCAACAGATGAAATCCATACGGCGGTCTAATGTTTACATTACATTTCGGTCAGAAACCGTTACATAGGTAAATTTGTTAACATGTCTATTTCTGGTAGTGTGAAAAGCATTAAAAGAAAATGTAACAGTGATAGAATATTTCGCTAGTGACAAGTACTGATCATTTAGATTCAGGTTGTTACTAATATGATACATTATTTTTAATTGTTGCTGCTAAATGAAATAACTATCAGATTCAATGCAGTTTCATGATTTTATTTCTGAAATAGCATTTTATTTGCGTTTTCCTCATTGTATCGGTATTAAATAATTTCTGGTTCAGAATTATTTTTTTTCAAAGTTTATGTATGAGCAGATTCGTAATAAACAAGCTGTATTTTAAATAGGACGGTTCCTGATCTAAGACAGCTTTTGACCGATAGGAATACATGAATATTACAAAATGAATATCTAGCCATTATTCATATGCAAAATCTGCTAGATGTTTGTAATTGAGTGGTTTGTATGTTTATTATTGTTTGTTTTGTTTGTTTTATTTTAAAATAAGAAACCAATCCAGTGTTAGTCACAGCCAAGCAATAAAGTATCTACTTGAGATGTAAATTTTAGATTCATTTCATTGGCTGTTTTATGTTTCAACCAGTGTTCCACTAATCTAAACAAATGTTATGGTACATAGTGTTCTGTGTGTATGTATGCGTGCATGCCCACAAATGACTGTCAGGTCACATGTCAGGAATTAACGACATATATCGTGCTTATATCAGTTTAATGTTTCGTGTACAATCTCCAACGATAACCAGAAACTGTATATAGATGGAGAGATAGAGATAGTTATGATGGTATATATTATAAATAATAGATCTTTGCTAACTATGATATTTTGCTATGTATATTTTGTTACGTGTATGTTGTTGTTGTGTATGTGTGTTGTATTCTGTTGCAGGGGCCGAGGCCAGTGTATGGGCCCGGACCTCAGATGACCGGAGGATCGAAGATGATGCCGGGACCGGGAGGGATGTCACCTCATCCTGGATACCCAGGTCAGTCAAGCAGTTATGTCTGTGGTTTTATATATGAGTCGTTCCAACCAGTGCCCCACGACTGGTATATCAGAGGCTGTGATATGTGCTATCCTGCCTATGAGATAGTGCATATAAAAGATCCCTTGTTGCTAATCAGAAAGAGTAACCAAGGAAGGGTCAACAGTGGTTGTCCTCTTTAACAGTCTACATGGTCCTTAACCATATGCCTAATGCCATA
>JAUTBW010101820.1:0-16115 GCA_032361425.1 Peltospira smaragdina | reverse complement strand
GCCATTATGATTTTTGTACCCCGTTTCCAAGGGCTCATTTTTGTTATTAGCGTATAGTTTATTTTAAAAATATAATATCCTTATATTATATAACTAACCCCCATTTTATTTAAATTCTAAGCTCATTCGCAACTTTGCAAAATCGGCGGATTTTACCACTTTTTAGCATTTTTACAAATTTTAAATTCAAAATACTTGTATTAAGCTTTGTCGTCAAACTTCATCCTCAAAACTCCAACTCTTATTAATTTATTTATTATATACAAACAATTTTTATTACAGCTCCAGTTTTTAAACAAACCTTTTCTTATAAAGCTCTTTGAGCTTATTAGATATGGTTCGAAACCCTTTTCATTTAGTAGAATTCAGCCCATGACCCCTAACGGGGTCTATGGGCGCCTTTTTCCTTACCGCTGGGATAGCCGGATGGTTTCATAAAAGTATTATTTCGCTTCCTCTTATTGGAATGGCCCTTATTATTCTAACAATAGTCCAATGATGACGGGATATCATCCGAGAAGGAACATACCAAGGCCATCATACCCATAATGTGTCCTCCGGCCTTCGCTGAGGAATGATTTTATTTATCCTATCAGAAGTATGCTTCTTTTTTGCTTTCTTCTGAGCCTATTTTCACAGAAGACTTGCCCCAACTCCAGAATTAGGATCCTGCTGACCCCCTGTAGGAATCCAGCCTCTCAACCCATTTCAAGTTCCGCTCCTTAACACCGCTGTTCTATTAGCCTCGGGAGTTACTGTTACTTGAGCACACCATAGTCTAATAGAAGGAAATCGAACTCAAGGCCTCCAAGCCCTAACTGCCACAGTAGTTCTAGGAGTCTACTTCACCATCCTCCAAGCAGGAGAATACTACGAGGCCCCATTTACTATTCGAGATAGTGTTTATGGGTCTACCTTTTTTGTTGCTACAGGATTTCATGGACTTCATGTTTTAATCGGGACATCCTTCCTTCTAGTGTGCCTAGTACGACTCTATACCAACCATTTTTCTACACATCACCATTTCGGATTTGAAGCAGCTGCCTGATATTGACACTTTGTCGACGTAGTATGGCTTTTCTTATACCTCTCTATTTATTGATGAGGGTACTAATTTCTAGCAAATAGACTTTTTAGGTGGCCGAACTCAAGCACTAGACTTTTAATCTAGCCATGGTAAACACAATATTACCCCTGGCGCTATACTTTAATTTAAAAGACCTGATTTGCATTCAGATAATGAAGATAACTTCTAGCGCCCAGTAAGGAGTGAGTAGCTCACAGACGGTTTCGGCCCGTCTCATGGTAGTGCAATTCTACTCTTACTTTATAAACAGAAGCCAATACCGGGCGCCTAGCTGTTAATTAGGAAGTTGTAAATATTTTACCTGTTTAGGGTGATGTGCCGGAATAAACGGAGTGCGATGATGGTGCAAATTATGAGAACTCTTTCTCCTTCACCTATGTTAGGAACACTTTTTTCTGCCCTCTCTGCTGTAGTTATCTCCTCAGTTGTCTTTTTTATTGCCTGAATGCTAGCTAAACGTACCTTCTCGGACCGAGAAAAAAGATCCCCATTTGAGTGCGGGTTTGATCCAATAGGGTCAGCACGGCTCCCCTTTTCCCTCCGGTTCTTTCTTCTTGCTGTAATTTTTCTAATTTTTGATGTAGAGATTGTACTCCTTTTTCCCTCAGTCAACCAGATAGTTAAAGGGTTAGAACTTTTTTCTTATTTTGGTATTATTATTTTCATTATTATTTTAATTTTAGGTTTATTTCATGAATGGAACGAAGGCTCCCTCGAGTGAGCCTAGGGAGAAATTAGGTAAAAACGGGGCTGCTAACTTTGTTTTGGGTGGTTCAATTCCATTCTTTCTCCTACATGATAATTTCCCTTATACCCTACAATTTTCTCTTTTTCTTCGTCACCTTATTTGGAACTACACTTTCACTTTCCTCTTCTCATTGACTAGGGATATGGGCAGGGTTAGAACTAAATCTACTAGGCTTTATCCCGTTAATTGTCAGACGGGGGATGACATTAGAAGCAGAGTCTGCGATTAAATATTTTTTGGTACAAGCCTTAGGCTCAAGAATTTTATTATTAGGTAGAATAACAACATTTAATTTATCCTTAACCTGAGAAACTGTAAACTCTACCCATCTCTGAGGACTACCCTTCCTTATTATAAGACTACTCCTTAAATTGGGGGCCTTCCCCTTTCATTTCTGGTTGCCTCCAGTGATAGCAGGCTTATCATGACCTATAAACCTAGTCTTAACAACATGACAAAAAATTGCCCCACTATTTCTCCTCTCAGCAATTGCTCAGATATGAGCAAGCCCAGAAAAATTAATACTTCTTTTAATCGTAGCCGGTATATCCGGACTAATCGGGGGACTAGGCGGGATTAACCAGACACAAATCCGAGCAATTATAGCTTACTCTTCAATTGGCCACATTGGCTGAATAATCCTTTGTATAACAATCAGAGAAATAATTCTAAAAATTTACTTCCTCATTTATATTATTATTTCGGCTGGTCTATTCCTTTTCCTTTATGCATCAGAACTTTCCACTCTCCATCAAACCCTGTATATAAAAACTAATAAGCTCAAAATATTTCAAATAATAATAATTTTCCTGCTTCTCTCATTAGGGGGATTACCACCTCTTCTAGGATTTACCGGAAAATGAGCAGCAATTCATTTTATGTGCTCTTTTACATCGCCTCTTCCCTTGCTTCCTTTAATTGTGGGGTCTCTTTTAAGTCTTTTTTATTACTTAAGACTTTTATTCTCCCTCACCCTTTCATCTTCAAGAAATTTAGAACCTTTATTCCACCGTTTTACTAAACCCTCATACAAAAATTCTCCTGTTATAAACCTACTAATTACCGCCCCAATCATCTCACTCAACGCCAGAGGGAGAATCCTTATTTTTTTAACAGTCCCAATAACAGAATTTTTCTAAATATATGCGTTGACCATTTTCCACTAACCATAAAGACATCGGAACACTATACATAATCTTTGGTATTTGATCAGGACTTGTAGGAACTGCATTAAGAATCTTAATCCGGGCTGAACTTGGGCAACCAGGTGCCCTACTAGGAGACGACCAACTTTACAATGTAATTGTTACCGCCCACGCGTTTGTAATAATTTTTTTTCTAGTTATACCACTAATAATTGGAGGTTTTGGTAACTGACTAGTCCCTCTGATATTAGGGGCCCCAGATATAGCTTTTCCTCGTCTAAATAATATAAGTTTCTGACTCCTTCCCCCATCACTTAGTCTTCTACTAACATCTGCCGCTGTAGAAAGAGGTGCTGGGACAGGTTGAACAGTATACCCACCACTAGCAGGGAATCTAGCCCATGCCGGCGGGTCGGTTGATCTGACAATTTTTTCTCTCCATTTAGCAGGGGTTTCATCTATTTTAAGAGCAGTGAATTTTATTACAACTGCCATCAATATACGATGACAAGGTATAGAATTTGAGCGACTTCCTTTATTTGTTTGGTCTATTAAAATCACAGCAGTTCTTCTACTTCTCTCTCTACCAGTTTTAGCAGGAGCAATTACTATGCTCTTAACAGACCGAAACTTTAATACCTCTTTCTTCGACCCGGCAGGAGGTGGGGACCCGGTCCTTTATCAACATCTCTTCTGATTCTTTGGCCACCCCGAAGTATACATTCTAATTCTCCCGGGATTTGGAATAATTTCTCATGTAGTAATACACCATTCAGCTAAAAAAGAAACCTTTGGTACCTTAGGTATAATTTATGCTATGTTAGCAATTGGTGTATTAGGATTCATTGTCTGAGCACATCATATGTTTACAGTAGGAATGGACGTTGATACTCGTGCCTATTTCACAGCTGCAACAATGGTTATTGCTGTTCCAACAGGAATTAAAATTTTCAGCTGACTAGCTACAATTCATGGTTCCGTAGTTAAATATGACACACCCATACTTTGAGCTATCGGATTTATTTTCTTATTTACAATGGGAGGACTAACTGGAATTGTCTTAGCAAATGCATCTCTTGATATTATACTCCATGATACATACTACGTAGTAGCCCATTTCCATTATGTACTCTCTATGGGTGCAGTATTTGCGTTATTTGCTGCTTTCACTTATTGGTTCCCATTGATAACAGGCCTTACCCTCCATGAACGTTATACAAAAATTCATTTCTTTGTAATATTCTTCGGAGTTAACATTACATTTTTCCCACAGCACTTCCTAGGACTAAGTGGAATACCACGACGTTACTCAGACTACCCAGACGCCTATACACAATGAAATGCTGTATCATCTTTCGGGTCTATAATGTCTTTAGTGGCCGTACTTTACTTTATGTTCATCGTCTGAGAAGCCTTCGCAGCTCAACGAGGAGTTGTTATAGGACTTCAAATAAGCTCGTCCCTCGAATGAGACGACATACTTCCGGCAGACTTCCACAATCAAGTCGAGACGGGGGTCCTTACTACACGATTAATTTCGTAATTTTATAATATAAACTTTAGCTATGGCCCGATGAGGACAATTTGGATTTAATGACGCCGCCTCTCCTATTATAGAAGAGCTAATTTATTTTCACGATCATGCTATACTAATCCTAATTTTAATTACCACACTTATTGTCGTAATTTCTGCTTCCCTTCTAATTAATTCTTATACCTCTCGGTATACCCGAGAAGCACAGTTAATTGAAATTATTTGAACTGTACTTCCTGGGATCATCTTAATTTTTCTAGCTCTACCGTCACTCCGGCTTCTCTATATATTAGACGAAAGTTACGACGACTCCTCCCTTATCCTGAAAGTAACAGGACATCAATGATATTGAAGATACGAGTACGAAGAACTTGAAGAAAATATAGTAGTAAAATTTGACTCTTATATATTACCTACTGATACACTGGAAAGAGGCCAATTCCGCCTTCTCGAAGTAGATAACCGAATTGTTATTCCTGCTGAACTACCTATTAAGGCATTAATCTCTTCAGACGACGTTTTACATTCATGAGCTATTCCTTCTTTAGGGGTGAAGGTAGACGCCATCCCGGGCCGGTTAAATCAAATTACATTCCGCGCTAATTATCCAGGTGTATTTTATGGTCAATGTTCAGAAATTTGCGGAGTTAACCACTCATTTATACCTATTGTAATTGAGGCCTTAGAAAATATCGGAGACTTTAGAGACTGATATACTAAAATAACAGACACCGAGTAATATTTTCGTTACTCTAAGCTTAGTTAAGTTGGCAGAATTATGTGACTGACTTAGGATCAGTAGAAATAGGTGAAGTCCTTTACTTAATACACCAAGATGGCAGACTAGTGCATTAGATTTAAGCTCTAAATATAAAGATCATTCTTTTCTTGGTACGTGACCATCGGAACACTTGTTAGTACTATCACAACCTACATCTGCATTCTTCTGAGAGTAGCTTTCTTCACCCTTTTAGAACGAAAAGGCCTAGGATATTTTCAAGTTCGAAAAGGACCGAATAAAGTAGGGTTAATAGGACTACCTCAGCCACTAGCAGATGCAGCTAAACTCTTCACTAAAGAACTCACCAAACCGACCCTTGCTAATCAATCCCCATATTTAATAGCCCCCGCACTAAGCCTAATTTTAGCTCTCCTTTTATGGCAAATTTACCCACTCTCGAGGGCAAGCACAATTTACACTTGAGGGGTATTACTCTTCCTTTGTGTATCCAGCCTTAACGTCTACGGGACCCTTCTAGCAGGATGAGCCTCAAATTCTAAATATGCCCTACTAGGAGCCATCCGAGCAATTGCTCAAACTATTTCCTATGAAGTAAGGTTAGCATTAATTCTTCTTTTTACCCTCTTCCTAACAGGACAATTTAATCTTCTATCAATCTCTTCCTTCTTTTCCTTTATTTGGCCTGCTATAATCATGCTACCTGTTGCTTTAGTTTGGTTCGTTTCCTGTATTGCCGAAACCAACCGAGCTCCCTTTGATTTTGCTGAAGGAGAATCAGAATTAGTTTCTGGATTTAATGTCGAGTACAGTGCCGGAGGATTTGCCCTCATTTTTATAGCTGAGTATGCAAACATTCTAGTAATGAGGATACTCTCAAGAGTTCTATTCTTCGGGGGAGCCAGAGCCCTATTTATAGAAATAGATATAATTATAGTATTTAAAACCCTCCTGTTATCCTTCTTATTTATTTGATTCCGGGCAACCCTGCCCCGATTTCGGTACGATCTACTCATACATTTAGCATGAAAAGCTTTCCTTCCGTGTGCTCTAGGAAGTCTAATTTTAATCACCAGACTATCCATAATTAGATAAATACATTCATCTCAGGTAGGTAGTTTAAACAAAAATACCGATTTTGGAAATCGATGATTGGGTACCAACCCCACCACCTGACCAATGAGTCTTTCCGTTATATTAAGAATGTGTCTCGCTATTCTTTTCCTTATACCTCTGATGCTTCAACCTTTAAGATTAGGTTTATGTATTATACTTTTAACTGGGGCTCTGTGCCTGCTTGCAAGACTATCTGCCTCATCTTGGTACGCTTATATTTTATTTTTAGTCTTCGTAGGAGGCCTCCTAGTGATATTTGCATACGTAGCTGTTTTAGCACCAAACACCTTCTTCCTTAATTTCAAACCGATAATCTGAATATCCCTAATTTTTATAGTAAGACTTGTTATTATATCAACAGTTTTTTCCAAAAACCCTTTGTCAATTGCTCCACCTTCTTCCCATTCTGCCTCCCTTCTTGACTCTAGGAGAACAGGAGCCAATTTAGTGTTTATAAACTCAACCTCAATTATAATTATTCTAGGCACCATTCTCCTTATTGCTCTTTTAGCCGTCGTTAAAATTTGCTACTATCAACAAGGCCCTCTCCGAACACACTCTTATCCCTCTGAATAAAAATTATGCACAGACCTCTTCGAAAAACTCATCCGGCACTTAAAATAATTAACGGCTCTCTCATTGATCTTCCGGCTCCTAATAACCTCTCAATTTGATGAAATTTCGGGTCTCTTCTAGGGTTATGCCTAGGGGTACAAATTGTTACAGGACTCTTCCTCTCCATACACTATACAGCCCATGTAGATTTAGCTTTCTCCTCAGTTGCCCACATTTCCCGAGATGTAAACTATGGATGGCTAATACGCTCCCTCCATGCTAATGGAGGATCATGATTTTTTATTTGCATCTACCTGCACATTGGTCGAGGACTTTATTACGGGTCTTTCGTAAATGTACCCACTTGAAATATTGGGGTTATTCTGCTTCTTCTTACCATGGCCACTGCTTTTCTAGGTTACGTTCTACCATGAGGACAAATATCCTTTTGAGGGGCAACAGTAATCACTAACTTGTTTTCAGCCATCCCATACATTGGCCAAGAATTAGTAGAATGAATATGAGGAGGGTTTGCTGTAGCAAATGCTACCCTAGTTCGCTTCTTTAGCCTCCATTTTCTTTTCCCTTTTATTATTTCAGGTATAACTATTATACATATTCTTTTTTTACACGAGACAGGCTCTAACAACCCACTAGGATTAAACAGTGACGGAGAAAAAATCCCATTCCACTCCTACTACAGCTTCAAAGACCTGGTAGGATTCCTAATTTTAATATTCCTTTTATGTACCTTTTCCCTATTTGACCCTTACCTACTAGGTGACCCGGAAAACTTCATTCCTGCTAACCCCCTAGTAACCCCTGTGCACATCCAACCCGAATGATATTTTCTATTCGCCTATGCAATTCTCCGATCTATCCCTAACAAGTTGGGCGGAGTTCTAGCATTAGTAGCCTCAGTAGTTATCCTATTCATTATCCCTACTTCATTCATTTCAAAAGCCCGTTCTATAACATTCTACCCTTTAAACCAAATTCTATTCTGAAGTCTTCTAGGAATCCTCCTTATCCTAACTTGAATTGGAGCCTGCCCGGTAGAGCCCCCTTACGAGATAATTGGACGAATTTTTACTGTTCTATACTTCTCTTACTATATTTTTAACCCCATACTGTTCATTTTATGAGATAAAATTTTAGATTAAGAACAAGTTGTTCGCCTGGGGCAAATTTTGTCTTGAAAACAAAGTCAAAGTGTTCAAATCACTTAACAGCTTAGCAATAAAAAGGATTCCCTTCACTCTTCGGCTTACAAGACCGACGCTATTTTAGCTTCTATTGCATACTTCAGCAATGGTCAGAACTCCTTATCTAACTTCCATATCTACTATCGGTGTTATACTTGCCGTTACTACTTTATGTTTACAGCATAAACATTTGCTTAGAACGTTACTAAGACTAGAAGCAATCACCCTCAACCTCTTTATCCTGCTGCTAAGAAGTTCTATATCTTTCAATTCTGAGACTCACTCTTGTTTAATTTTATTGACTTTAGGAGCCTGTGAAGCAAGACTAGGCTTAGCAATTCTAATCTCCTTAATTCGAACCCACGGGAATGACTACGTTTCCAGCTTTACTTCCCAAAAATGTTAGAAATTATTCTCCTTAACTTATCCCTTTTATTTACATTAAACAACACAAGTTTATCTTGATACTTCCGACTATGAGGGCTCTCCCTGGGTTCTCTAAGAAGCCTTTTCCTTCTATGAGGAAATGAGCTCTTAAGAACGTCTTTACCTACAGTCTGGGTAATCCAGGACACCCTTACTTCTTCTCTAGTATCCCTGACATGATGAATTTCACTTCTTACCCTAGTCGCAAGCCAGAACAACATCAAGACAAAGTCTAATCGGGTTAAAATATTTTCTTGATGCGTATGTATCTTAAATTTAGCCCTTATTCTTACCTTTTTTATAAGCAGTTCACTATGGTTTTATATTTTTTTTGAAGCATCACTTATTCCCACCCTGATACTTATCCTGGGATGGGGCTACCAGCCTGAGCGTACTCAGGCAGGCATATATATAATATTATACACAATCTCAGCTTCTTTACCACTCCTACTTCTGATTATGTTAAACATTAGCCTTTACAGAACAGAATTTATAACCCTTCCTAACCTTCTGTCCCTAAAAACTCACTCACCATTATCCTCGTCTTTTTCAAGACTTATTTTCCTGACAGCACTAGGGGCCTTCCTAGTAAAATTACCTATATACTCAGTTCATTTATGACTACCAAAAGCCCATGTAGAAGCTCCCGTCGCAGGCTCTATAATTCTAGCCGGGGTTCTTCTTAAGCTGGGGGGATTTGGTATAATCCGGATGCACCAATTCTTAAGTCTTACAGAACCAGGAATCCTCAAAGATCTCCTATTCTGTTTCGCTGTCTTCGGGGGAGTAATTACAAGATTTATCTGCTTTCGCCAAGTAGACTTAAAATCACTAATTGCCTACTCTTCTGTAGGGCATATAAGGTTAGTACTAGCAGGCATCTTCTCCGGCTCGTCCTGGGGATGACAAGCAGCCTTAAGTATAATACTTGCCCACGGCCTATGCTCTTCCGGCTTGTTTGCCCTCGCTAACTTTAATTATGAAAAGACAAACACACGAAGCTTAATCTTAAGGAAAGGAATACTCCTGATATGCCCAATTATTTCGATATGGTGGTTCCTTTTCTGCGCAGTAAATATAGCAGCTCCTCCATCTATTAATCTAGTTAGAGAAATTATAATCTTCCCGGCAATTCTTTTTAACCGGCTGTGAATAATTTTACCTTTAGCTTTAATAAGATTCCTGGCGGCTGTGTACAACTTATTTCTTTACACAGCCACCCAGCATGGTAGATCTCCTAAATTCCTCCTCCCCTTAGGGACAATCAGCAACCCGGCTCTTCTTCTGCTATTAATACACTACATCCCAGTAAATTTATTAATTTTAAAGACAGATAGAATTTGTAGTTGAATTCTGTAAACTTAATATCCGATTGAGTTAGTGTAACAAAACATTTTAGGATGTGGGCCTAACGATGAGTATAATCTCACTCAATAATGGTTATAATAAAAGCACTATTTAAAGTAAAAAGGTCTTCTATCAGATCCTTCCTTCTATTCACTTATTCTGCTTTTCTGTTCCCGGTCTCTTGTTATTTTGTTTTTACAAACTCCTCTATTTTAGTAGAATGAGAAATTTTAAGCGTCAGAAGAACTTCCTTAACCCTTCCCTTAATTTTAGACCCTGTAGGAATTATATTTAGTAATGTAGTATGCTTAATTTCAGCATGTGTTATAATATTTTCCACCTCATATATATCGAACGATGTATTCCTACCACGATTCATCTGATTAGTTATACTATTTGTTCTCTCAATAAACTTATTAATTTTTATCCCCAGATTAGCTTCGATATTAATTGGGTGAGATGGGCTAGGAATTGTTTCCTTCGCCCTAATTATTTACTACCCAAATATAAAATCCTTGTCAGCAGGAATAATTACAGCCCTAGCAAACCGTATTGGGGATGTTATACTCCTTTTAGCTATTGGGTTCACAGCCCTACAAGGCCACTGAAATGTGTTATTCATGTGAGACACCCCTTTATCCTTTATAACAGCATCCTGCCTAGTAATTGCAGGAATAACCAAAAGAGCCCAGATTCCATTTTCAGCATGACTACCAGCCGCAATAGCTGCCCCAACTCCTGTGTCAGCTCTAGTTCATTCCTCCACTCTGGTAACAGCTGGAATCTTTCTATTAATTCGATTTTTCCCATTTCTCAATACATTTAAATTCTTCAGTATTATACTTCTGTTCGTGGCAGTCCTAACTATGTTTATAGCCGGAATTAGAGCAAATTACGAATATGACCTAAAGAAAGTAATTGCTCTTTCAACCCTCAGACAACTAGGAGTTATAATAACAAGTCTTAGACTAGGTTTCCCCAACCTCGCCCTATTCCACCTCTTGACCCATGCCTTATTCAAGGCAATACTATTCCTATGTGCTGGTGCGATTATTCACAATAACAGAGACACCCAAGATCTCCGAAATCTGGGGAACCTATGACGCCAAATACCTCTAACTGTGTCATGCCTAAACATTGCAAATTTAGCCTTATGCGGGGCCCCTTTTATAAGAGGGTTTTATTCAAAAGACCTAATTCTAGAGAGAAGCCTTTTTAACCCCTCTAATATAATTATAATTATACTTATCTTCTTAGCCACTGGAATAACGGCCGCCTACAGTCTCCGCCTTTCATTCTATTCTTTATGAAACCAAAGAAATCACTTACCACTACACAATACTTTCGATGAAGACGTTTCCCTAACCTCACCAATAATTATCCTAAGAACTATTACCATTATTGCAGGGAGAGCCCTTCAAAAGCTAACATTAGAATTTAATGAGTCTTTTACCCTCCCGCTGTCGCATAAGCTGCTCACAATCCTAGTAATTTTAGGAGGGGCATGGTTAGCCTCCCTCTCCTGAAATATTACAAAAACATCCCCAACACGAAAATCTACAACTCTTAATTTTAATTCCTCTATATGATTTTTAGCTTTAATCTCTTCACAGCCCCTAATCTTCCGCTCTTTAATTTTAGGAACCATAACCTTTAAAACTCTGGACCAAGGCTGGCTAGAATTATTTGGCGGACAAGGGGTGATAAAATCGTCAATCAAAATATCTCAAATCAACCAGATCTTCCAAAGTAAAGTTATTACTTTACTAATCTCCCTTATAGCCATCTCTGCAACCCTAATCTATGTTTTGACACAGTAGCAATTTTAGTAGTTCATTTATTAGAACGCAGCACTGAAGATGCTGAAAAGGGAATTTTCCCCTAAGATACCATATAAAATTATTGTACTTATATTATATAAACAGCATGATCGTCTGAATATAAAATCACCAGTAAAGAAAAAATATAAGCCTGAATTAAAGCCACCCCGATTTCAAATATAAAATAAATAATCTGGACCACAACTAATACTAAAAGAATTAATTTAGGGTAGGTAAAAATCCCGGCACTTAAATAACCTCCAATCAAGCCCAATACAATATGCCCAGCTCTCATATTAGCGGCTAACCGAACTGATAAAGTAATAGGACGAACACAAATACTCACAGTTTCTACTACCACTAAGAAAGGGTTTAAAGCAGCAGGAGCCCCTCCAGGAAGTAAACCAGCAGCTGCAGACAGCGGACTAAAAGCAGCCCCTGAGATAATTAGAGATAATCAAAAAGGTAAACCTAAAGAGAAAGTTAATGCTAAATGTCTAGTTCCGCTAAAAACATAAGGAATAAGACCTCCTAAGTTAAAAAGTAAAAGCACACAAAATAAAGAGACTACAATACCACTAAAACCCCCTAACTTAGCCCCAAATGATCGAACAACCTGAGAAAACCCTACTGATTTAGGTAGATTTATAAAATACACCCACCGTCTTATATCAACCCAATAAATACAATTAAACCCAATAAGTACTAAAAAAGTACTACCTCATATAATACCATAAAGAGATAAAAACACAGAATTATGATCATCGAAAGAAGAAAAAATATCTACAAGCATTCTTTTAAACTAGTCTACTACAAGTATACAATTCCATTCTTATATTAAAAATCTAACCTTTATTTAATCCTAACCCTCTTGTAACTTCCCTAGAACCCTCCTCATTATAAAATATTCAAAAGCTTCCCTTATTCCCATCCTCCATCCCCGTTTCCCTAGACGAAATAAAACTAAACTTTACAATCATCATTCACCACAATAAACAAGTAGCTAGTGAAATTACTGACCAAAACATAACAAATAAAAATAATCAATTAATAGGAGATAACTGAGGCACCACAATAAAATGATCTTATTCACTTGAAGACAAACCCCGTGCAACAAAGCTTTATATTGATTAATACCAGAAAACCACTACTTCAAATAGTTATTCAGGCCTGACAAGCCTGTGTTATTTATTAACTAGATCTTCTCCTCAATCTTCCTTATTCTGCTGTTATTATAGCTCACAAATCATAAATAATTTACCCAATTATTCAGCAATCCTTTCGTACTAGCCGAGGGTACTTTTGTGCTAAAGATAGAAACCAACCTGGCTCACGCCGGTCTGAACTCAGATCATGTAAGACTTTTATGGTCGAACAGACCAACCCTCGGGAGCTGCTACACCCCCAGGATGTCTTAATCCAACATCGAGGTCGCAAACCCCTCCTTCAATATGAACTCTCCAGAAGAAATTACGCTGTTATCCCCGTGGTAACTTTCTCCCTTAATCGCCTATATTAATTTAGCGGATCCTTTTAATTAAACTTACACGTCAGCCTTACTTTAAATACAATATACTAATTAATCTAAAATTAGCAATTTAATTTACTTTAAAAGAGGAAGCTCCAAATATTCCTCCGTTTTCCCCCACTAAAAACACCCTAAAAATTAGTTCAATACATCTTATTGTTTTTCCTATTCTCAAGTTTAGTTAAAGCTCAACGGGGTCTTCTCGTCCCATAGCCAAATTTAGGCTTTTTCACCTAAAAATTAATTTCTATATAATCCTCAGGAGACAGCTTAGTCCACGTCAAACCTTTCATTCCAGCCCTCAATTAAAAGGCAAATGATTATGCTACCTTTGCACAGTCAGGGTACTGCGGCCGTTTAATTCCTACATCACCGGGCAGGTCAGACTCTCTATCCTCATTTTTATAACTAGCAAAGAGCCATGTTTTTGATAAACAGGCGAGACCAATTTTTGCCAAGTTCCTTCGTTAGATTTTTCTACAAACCTTCATTCTTCTACAGTTATTTTCATTAATTTAATAAAACACCTCAAATTATTATGATGACAATACTCATTTTCCCAGTATTTTAAAAGTCAAAATTACACAACTCCTACTACTAGTACTTTTCTAATATTAGAAAAAAAATAAATATTAATTGTTCTTCATTTTATTATTTTTTAACAAACTTCCCTAAGATGGCTAATCTTAAGCCCACTTTACAACTAACAACAAAAAGATTTTCTTAATAACTAGAAGAGCTAATCCTCTCCTACATAAATTCTATTTCCGCACTTTGATATAATTACTAACCAAAATCTTCCAGTAGACCAGCACTTCGATGCTTCTCCTAGTAAACCAGCTATCACAAGGTGCGACAAGCGTTTCACTCCAATTTCTCTATCTACACTTGGCTTTGCCACGCCAATTATATGTAAAGAAATAGCTCACCTCATTTCGGGAAAACTTATATTTCAAGCCCCTTTCTTAGAAAACCATGATGCAAAAGGTACAAGTTCTTAACTTTACTAAAACTAGATTTACATTTTTATTACAACTTCCCTCTCGGACTCCTCACTGCGTATTCTCTTAATCTTTCGCTCACCAAACTACTAATCTTAATCGGACGTTTCCTTTTACTACTTTCTTCACAAACTCTATAATTATCACAGTTTTGATATATCATTGAAATAGACTCTAATTAAGTCATCTCTCCGGCGTAAGCGGAGTACATTTTTATATGCTATATTTCATCCTTTATCCCGGGGGCACTTTCCAGTACCCCTACTATGTTACGACTTATCTTATTTCTCAACAAGAGCGACGGGCGATTTGTGCACGCCTTAGTACCATCATATTTCATTTAAGCTTTCTAATCATACATTTAAATTACTTCCAAGTCCACTTTCATAATCCCATTACAGGGACTATTCCATTATAGGAAATTCCTATTGTAACCCACCTTTCCGCCTTATTATAAGCTGCACCTCGATCTGACGTCTAGAATTACATATTTCTCTCATAAATACTATTAATACCACAAGACCAACAAAATTCTTTTAGGCCACTCCACTCCTCTCCAAGGCGGCCTGACGACGACGGTATACAAGCTGAAAAGGGTCAAAACCCAATTCTAAATAAGGTAAGCTAAAACGTGGATCATCAGTTTATGGGGCAGGTTCCCCTGGTAAGAAATAAGGCACCGCCAAGTCTTTTAAGTTTTAAGTAACCTCTAGACACTCTCAATTATATCTAAAACTTGTAGTACCCAGGCAGATATAATTTATATATCAATTTTTATAATTCAGAATAACGGGGTATCTAATCCCGGTCTCCACCTAAAATTTCAAGGCCTCAAGATCTAAGGAAGCCAAGAACGTAATTCTCTTACCCGAATTGTACCTTTATTAAACTAGTATTCGTCCTCCCTATTCTCCTTCATCTCTAACCTTCTCTTCCGCCGAACAAATTTTGACTTGACCCGTTTGTGTAACCGCAGCTGCTGGCACAAATATTTGCCGGACCTAGATTCTTCTACTCACTAAATCAAACTTCCGTTTATTGTTTAATCCTCAACACTGGTGTACACACCTAGTGACTAATAATTTAAGCATAATTTAAAAATTACTATACTAACGGCCCAAAGTACTAAAACAATTTTAAATCACTTTACTATTTCTTCCTGCCTATACTCACCAGATCCCTTAAAGTACCATGCATTTCATGTAGCTATAGCCAAAAATTAAACCAAAACCAAATTTATCTAAGCTATTCAATCTAATAGGAGGCGCACAAGTGCGCCATTTTCGGGGCATGAGCCCATTAGCTTCAATTTAGCTTATCCTACTGTACTCATTTTAAACAATACTGTTTAAACCCGCTATTTGGAAGACAGCTATACTAATTATACTAAACAAGTCTAAAACCTATTATACCCCGGTATTACTACACCTGTAAATTTGCAATTTACTATTGTCCTAATTCAACTACAGAGCACAGAATCTAGGAACTTGTTTCCTATCTGAAACTTTGAAAGTTTCCGATTTAAAAATTAATCTAAGATTCTTCTAGTCCTTAATGTAAATTCAACATCCCTCCAGGACGAAAACCTAACGTGCAATTAACTACACCATAAGAACTTACAAGAGGCAAGACGAACCACCTCTAAAGGAGTCAAAGTCCTTTGTACTCTATATACTATCCTGTAAATTTATAGGAGGAGTTCCGTCTCCGTAAAAAGATCTACAGTCTTCCGCTTACTCTCAGCCATCCTAAAATTTTAATTTAATTTAAAGAATATATATTGTTTAATTTTCATGCAATTATTTATTTATAAACATAAACTATAATTCGTCAATAAAGCATAGATCTAAATAAATATATAATA
>JAUTBW010101819.1:0-23456 GCA_032361425.1 Peltospira smaragdina | reverse complement strand
ATACAGAGTATTTTGGTTTAAATGAAAGCTATCTGTTCGTCGCCCTCCAACAACATAGGCATGTAAGACTGCAAGTAAGCCTATGATAATTATTATGACTAAGTGATAAACTAGCCTACTTTCAGTAATTTAGATTTACTTCCATTTCAAATGCGAGCATTTGAATTCATATCGGTAAAACAAACACTCCTGAACGAAAAATGCGTTGTAAACTAGGCCTATTTTAGTTATATTGGACTATCGGATAAAATATATTCTGACACCTTGATGCAATAATATTATAATTAAAACGTAAATACAGATTAATTTTAATTTTGATGAAACACGATAGGCTAATATAGCTTAGCCTTTCAGAATCTTAACATGCAGTCATGAATTACAAGATTGTAGGCCTACAAGACAGATAGACAAACTGATAGCTAGATAGATTTTTTTAAATTAATGTCTCACCTCATATAGGCATACATCATAAAAACATTAATTAGGCCTATAATACAAAAAAGTACACAAGGCCATAGGAACGTCTTTGAAAAAGTGTGTGTGTGTGTGTGTGTGTGTGTGTGTGTGTATGTGTGTGTGTGTGTGTGTGTGTGACACTGACTGCCCAGACCTATCAACCCTTCCAGATTTCGCAAAGGACATAAGAAAAATTGTCCTGTTTTAGGATATCTGCCACATAACATAACAAAAAAAAAAAAAAAAAAAAAAAAAAAAAAAAAAAAAAAAAAAAAAAAAAAAAAAAAAAAAAATCTTAGCTACAACCTTGAAAGGCGTTTTATTATCAACATACTTATAATTATTATTACTTTTTGAGTTTTAGGATATCTGCCACATAACGAAAAAATTTCAAAAAAATCTTAGCTACAACCTTGAAAGGCGTTTTATTATCAACATACTTATAATAATTATTACTTTTGAATTATTTGCAACTAATTTTAATGAATTCGTTATATAAAATGTTTAGTTATTACGAAATATATTTTAAAAGTTTTGCACTCATAGCAATAAGAACAGCATGTTTAAAATATGCATTATTTATTCTTTGTCCAGTGGTGGAGTTTGTATTACCACGTGGTGAAATAATCTACCGCTAGAGGGCGCGACCTTAATGTTAACCAATGAAATCTCGTTCTTACGACAAGCATTGCGTTGTCCTTCCGCCATTTTAGCTGTAATTTTACAATGGATCAGACGGGTGGTTCGGGATCATACGATCCACAGTCTGCTTTTGCTGATGCAGTAGCTAGAGCAAGACAGGTATATACTAACAACATAACGCACAGGTTCTATATACATTACTATACCGTTAATTTTATTATCAGGAAGTCAAAACCTTTGTGTCTGCCTCCTCGTGGTTCGCAGAAAATGAGAAGAGGGAAGTTCGATACATTTAGCATTTCCCCATCGATTTTGGCTAATTTTGTCGTCTTTTCGACGTTTCCTTGCGATATTAAAGTAATAATTGATTTTAAATGCCAGATTATAACAAGAAAAGATACATGTAACAACTGTATACTTGAATATCTATAAGGACGGATGCGAAGTTATTTAGCCCAAAAATCGAAATGACCAGATAATGGCAGATTGGAATTGGACAGTAAGAAAAATCGTTTTCATCAGTCTAATTGAAAAATTAAGTATAATTCTTTTTCCAAAACACCTGAAGCTTCATATTGGTATATTTTGGACAGAAACTGCATTGTAAACCTAAAATGTCTGGCTTCTGGTTAGGTCGGGTGTAACGATATGGTGGGGGCACGATATGATGCATATTGTGATATTCACCTCACAGTACAGTAAGTAGTGCGATAATAAACTCACTTCAATAATAATGTTAGGTAGTTTTCTCAAAAAAATAAAACTGGAAATACTTAAGCTCATAATTATGAATTCTATGGAAGTAAAAGGTTGGTGAAGTAGGTCTCCATGAATGCATCTCCAGAGATGGAAAACGGTTAACTTAAAATAGTTTACATAAAATAGTATATTAGCCGACACAGAATAGGTTATGCTAGCTCCCTATATGTTGGAATGTCTTACCACCAAATGACATAGCAATCAAATGGTAAATGTGTACAGAATTTGAAAAAAATAATTTGATCATAATTTCAGTGAATTGTTAAATTAAAATGTCTTGTATAAGCTTACTTAAAGTTCTGACTATTGATTATTTTTTGTGAAAAACAGGTGCACAAATGTTTTTGCTTAGGTGCACAAATGTTTTTGCTTATTTAATGAATAAAACTGTTAAAAACATAAAATGTTCATATGTGAATTGGTACAAATGATTATACATTTTTCATATTTAGGTTACATTTTAAACCAGTTAAAAATTATCAAAATTGTGCACAAAAAAAAAAATCGCCTACGTCTGCTTTACTTGCGTACATTAGAAGCTAGTTGTTCGGCAAATCATATATTGATAATTCATACTTTGTTGCCTAAAACCAACTTCGTTTTGTCAGCCATTTCACAACTTTGATGTTCATAAAACTATCAAAATCAGTTAATCAGCTATCAATTCCTCAGTGATAGTGACATTCCGCCATTTATCAAAAGAAAATCATGTTTATTAATTAAATATTAAAAAAAATGAAAATAAATCATAGCAGTAAACACTGTCCTGTTGCCTGGGCATGCGCATAGAAGTTTCCAGGTGTAAAATGGCTTTTACCGACTCAGCTTTCATGATGTTGGGTGAGATATCTCGCCTGCAGTAGTCAGAAGGTTAAATAAGTTATTCGTATATTCATATGTACCATAGTTGAGACATAAATGATACAGGTACATATGTATAACATGTGTAATCGTTGTTTGAGACAGTTTTTAAAAAAGAATTGATGCATATATCGAAAATAATATCGTGGAAAGAAATGAGCTATACACTGATTTATGGTTACATCCCAACTTCTGGTACCAATTGATAAATTGTAAATGTATCACCATTTTAAGATTTAGTTTTTAATTTCAAGACTGAAAATGTTAATGCAATAATTTTTCATCTCGAGTATGTTATATAGCAGACTAGTACTCCACAATGTCTATGGGATGGTTCATGTAAAGGTTCCGAATATAAATCAATAGGCCATTCAAACATGTTTTTGACATACATTATTCATGAAAAAAATAGAAGTAAATAGTACTTGCAGGGCTTAACCTGGGTTTAATCAAAAACTATAGTAATATAACAGATTTGTTAGAAATTCAGATTCAGTTTAGCCACCAAAAGAATGGAATTCAGGGCTCAACACTGTAAAATGCTTGTATATTTGGAAATAACTTAAGAAGTAACAGGTAGGTTACACAAATTTTAAGGCTAATAATCATGTTGAATACAATACACCACTTGCCAGTTTGCCATATAAGGGCATCGAGGTCGTCCTCACGTTATCACCCTTTTTTTCGACAAACTCGTGCAAAGCCTTGCAAAAGCAGATGAAACTAACATAATTTTTTTTCCGCAAAGCTAAAACGATTTCAATACACTTGAACTCCACAATCGAAAGGTCTCTAATGATACATCATTTAAATTTCAAACTATTTGAAGAAGTAGAACGTCCAACCGAGAGGGTTTTACAATGACCATTTAAGACACAAGAGATGCCCCTTTTACGATCTTAGTTGAAAATCTGGCTACTTTGTGGTATTTTTAGATTTTTCAAGAGGATGACGAAACTGGCAAGTAGTGTATGAAAATGTCATTAAATGGTTAGTTTGATCATAACCCTCTTTCAGTGTTCTAAACAATTATTGTACAAACCATTCTAGTTTTTTTTTTTAACCTTTGTCTTTAATAATTATTACTGTTATTTACTAAAATATCAATTGACTAAATTATTTAAATATCGGTAAAATATTCTGGTTTAATATGCTTTGTTCATACACTAATAGGTAATTTTTTTTTTTTAAACTTTATTTCTAGTATCAAGTAATAGCTAAATGCTTACCTTAAATATGATAGATCATCAGTCTGCTCTCAGTATTGGTATAAATTAAACATTGGGCCAACAGTGTTGGGTCGGGTTTTAAGGATGAAATATTAAAATTCCATCTGTGGACTATGATTAACTAAGCTTTAGGCTGCCCAATGGTCTGTTATTTGGTGCCAGCTTAAAAAATATATTACAAAATACAACTCGTCAAATTAAATTGAGTGATACACATTTTACGGTGATCATGCATTTTATATAATTCGCATAGTAAGTATCTATTTTACAAATATTAATTATTCATACATCCGTAAATGATCGGATGCTTCCGTGCATTTCACCCGCAATTCACTGCCATAATCCGGAAATAACTGAGTCATATTGACTACTACTATTTGTTCCCTAGTCATCAAGTTCGTTGTAAGCTCGTAAACTTTGTTTTCAAGGCTCCAGGTTTGAATCCCAAGGTAATTGATGTTTTTGTGTGGTTTCTAAAAAAACCACATGTTAGTTGGTAAGGAGTGAAAACAGTAAGGTGCGGAACAAAAGCCATGCCCCACTTTTCTATATAATCCCCATCAAAATAATCCCTCTTAGAACCTTTTCTGTAGGCCAGGATGTGACATTCACCTTTCAAGTTGGCGGTTGACTTAAGAAATCGCATGGACATATTGCATTTATCAAACATTTGTAAGTAATGAACTAAGCAAGAGGGATAAAAAGGCTATGTATATCACTATGGCCCTTAGTTTTACGTAAATGAGTAGCTAGCTACTGCTGACACATCATGAAAAACGCCAAGCATCGATGGGTAAAATTTTCCAGTAATCGAGAATGCCTAGTTGCATGGACAGAAAGATAAAGAGGGGGGGGGGGGAAATAAAATGCAACGGGGAAGGGAAAAAAGAATCTCACTGAGAGAAAATATTAGAAAAAACACCACAAACTATTGTATTCAGCCTGCATATCTTATCTCAATACTAATAATTAGGGTAAGCTGTTAAAATGGTTGGTCAGTCTGCTAATTAGGTCCACCACAGTGATTGAATGTCGCAGTTGCTGATCCATGGCTTATGCTGCTGTGAGCCATATTAGATTTTGTTTTTGCAAATGTGGGTGGTCTAACACACAAGTTCAGTGTCTCCAGCCTGTCGTTGGCTCATGTCAAAAATCTTAACTACTGCACTGTTTTTAGCTGAACTATTTTTTCCCCCAACAAGTCGGTGAATACTTCACAATTACTTCTAGCTGGACACTTTATTTTGTGCCTGTAAGCTCTACTCGTTGCTCGATTAACTTTCTGAAATTGTAATAAAAATAAATAAATTGTGTGTCAGCTGGTTTTTGCAGATACCTTTATTATGAAACCACACACCAGGAACCATGTTTTGTGACCCTCGTTGCAACTGAACAGCTGGTCTGCTTTGTTGACTCCACACAACTCATAGCTGACACACAAGGTGTGAAGATCTTTCCACTATTAGTGGACTGGACTCGGTAGTGTTGACACAATGTTCACTTGTCTTGCCAAGCCACAGTCACCATGCTTTGCCCCCTCTCTATCGGGGGTCACCCTGGGGTGAAAATGATTGTCACCAATTTTTATTTATTTTAACCAAATGTAGTCTGGGAGTAAATGTTAAAAATATACAACTTTTTCTAGTCCTGTTTCTGGTACAGTAACTGAATTAATGGGTTAATGTTTAATGACAATGTTAAAAACCCATTATTGAAACACAGTACGGAATCATGTAAAATATAATTGTCTAAAAAATTAGATTCAGTAACTAATTTAATTAATTATTTGATATTTTGTTCAGTAATCACACTGAAATTACAAGGTTTTTATACATTATAATAAAAATTAGTAAATTTAATAAACACATATTTTTTCTGTAAAATAAAAGAATTGTAAATGCATGTATGTACACTTTGTATTATCATATCAACACCAACAACATGAAAGAAAACATTGCTATGTGACTGGTTTCACTTATGCTATCATGGGACAATTTTTTTAAATTTTTTTTCACATAAACCATTTCTATCTATAGCAATTTTCAAATAAGGCTCTTGGTATATTACGTTTTCAGTGGTAGGTAAATCTAATGTACCAGTACAGCAAGTGCAGCCAATCTGTTATTTTTAATTTTAAAACCAATAGGGAAGTTCATACACAATCATTGTATCATTTCACAATATGCTTCAGAAAAATCACACTGATGAAACATTAATAAATGACAAACTACAACATGTATACAGGGAATACTTAAAAAAGGTCTGAACAGGATAAAGCCGATATCAAGTGTCATTAACTGGTTATCTGGTTACATATTCAAAGACATGTTCACTTACATGCAATTATAAAATAAATAAATATGCTCTAAGCAAAATAATTCCAAAAATGTCATTGTTTTGGATTATTATTTATTAAACAGTTAAAACTAATTTTAAAAAACTCCAAATATTTCATAAATGAAAAATTAAACGGTCAGCAGGCCTAATTGTCATTTTAAGAACTGTGTGAATGTTTAAAGTTTTTACTACTGTACAATCTAGCTTTATTACACAGGAATTTGTTAGTTTATGAAAAAGCTGTCTGTCGAGTTGACCGGTTCATGGCTAGTTGTTAGTTGTCCATTTCAGTTCTACACCGAGATGCAATTTGGCAATCGGCCAGAATTACAGCGATTCACTCTAGATATCACTTTTGAATATATACATTTTTATATATTCATATGCATTGTGTATTTAAAATATATATAGTTACATTATTTTGTAATATTTTAAAATTGACAAAATTCATTTTTAAAAACATTATGGTATAACATGAGGTGAAAGGTCAACATTCCTAAGAAAAGTGGTGCCCTTTGTTGGTGACGTCAATAGAGAATAACTAGTTAATGATGTTCGATATGGGCTTTATCCTGTGAAGGTAAGAATGGTAAATTTCTCGAGGCTTTGCCAAGCGAAATTTACCATTCGTCCTGAACAGGACAAAGCCGATATTAACTGGTTTTCTTTATCCTGCAACCTAACAAATCTTAGAGTGGATAAGTATCACTAATTGTTTCTTTTTAATAAAAATGTACGAAATTTGTTCAGCAACAAACTTTTCTGTGACGTCACAGCCATTCCATTTTTATATATGTTTGCGACGTCAAGTGTCCTAATCTGCTACTATACGTTTATGACTTTGCTTTAATCTGTCATATGTCAATAGAAATGCTGGTTGCAGTATAAAAGCATATAACACCACCATATCATCTACCCCTATATCTGAAAACCCTCCTTGTAACTTAGACACCTTACCAAAATATAATAATAATTTCACATCTTTCAATGTGCATAAACGATCGAAATTGCCATCAAATTAGCTGATTCAATCAGCTATCAATTCCTCAGTGATCATGATGTTCCGTCATTACTGTCAAAGAAAATCCACATTTAAAAATCAAATTGCTTCATATTTTTGAGAAACAAACCATAGCCCTAAACACATTGACCTATCCTGTTGCTTGGCATGCGCACTAGACATTTGGTGCAAAATGGCAGGGGAAATGGCATTCTACGGTCAGCTTTTGCCGACTCGGCTTTCATGACGTCAGAAGGTTAATGTGTAATAAATTTCAGTTCCAAAAATGGTATTTCATTTCATAATCGGGGGGAAAAAAGCAGTTTGTGATTTTCCCATGATTGCGAAAAATTTGTACCCCTACATATGTTTAACCGTTTCAGTCTAATGAATCTAATTTGGCTACCGACAGCACGAGTCATGTTCCAACATAAAAATACCACAGTGATGGAAAAGCTGCTTTTGTGTCCTCCATCCCCTTTCCATACTAAATTATTTCAGTTTACATATTAGGGTTTCTTTTTAAATGCAGTTATGTCATATGGCACAGATCTTAACAGCATTTCAAGAATTTATGGGGTGGGGCAAGTGGATGAAATGTATTTAAAATAAATAGTAAACCCAATTGCTATATATTGAGCTCCAGCCAGTGTTCCATGACAGGTGCATCAAAAGCTGTAGTGTATGCTATCCTGTATATGGGATGGTGCATATAAACAGCCTTGCTGCTGATCAGAAAGAATAGCCTGTGTGGTGGCATCAGGTTTCCTTCCTTTCTATCAAAATGGTTCTTTATCATATCTTCGACACCATATAGCTGTACACAATTTGTTTAGCATGTCGTTAAACAAATATATCCTTCTTTTCTCTATATTGAATGACTTAAAAGAAGAAAAGTTTGTTTTAAGATGAACATTTGTTTTTGTTTTGTTTCTTTAGATTGCTGCAAAAATCAACCAGCCCGGATCAGGTGATGCAGGTGCACCAATTGGTGTTAAAAGACCGTTTGAAGATCAGTCAGGATTTGGTGTGTATTTGCCGGAAAAAGCATTCAGTACTCACCTTTTAAGTTTATAACCTATTTTCTGTTCCGTTTTCACCAGTCTTGCATAGTACTAAAATGTTTATTTGAAAAGATGTATAATTAAGTAGTGATGTTGACATTAACTGGATATGTTCTTTTAGGCTATATCATTTTTAACAATATCATGTACCAATATAACAAATGTATGGGGTAGCATTGTACTATGTAAAACATTTTTCAACCTTAGATATTTGTATTGTTATATTTTACTTGCTAACATAAAATATCTTCTGACGTATATATATATTTCTTTTTTAATTGTTAATTCATATTATGCACTTTGATCAATTGCATTTGTTGAACAATTTTCATGCATTTTCTTCTGTTTGATATTTCACCAGTGTTTTAAACCATATATAACATAAATGCCTTGTTGCCAGTTCATCTCATTTAATAATTTTGTTTTGTATGTACCAATTTTACCAACAGGTAAATATACAAGTATATAAATTATACTTGGATAAAAATTGTTTTATATCATCTGCACTTCTCATCACTCTTCACAAATAGGTATTGGTCTCTCCTGTAATCCTTTCATTATAAATCATTTCATTCATTGATACTGTCCTGCATTTATTATTATAACTGGTGTTGGAACTAAGATGTTTTTATATTTGTCATATGTGACAGTTGTATAAATTTACCAAGTGACAATTCGTCTATGTATTAGTTAAAATATATTGCTGTTAGTATTTTAAACTCATGTGTTACCTTGTGTAGTAAGCGATGAATGATAGAATCATGATTTAAAAAAAGCTTTTTCAGGACAAGTTCTGCATCATGCTCAGCATGAGAAATTACTTTTGAAACCAGTGCATTTATATACTTTACTTTGATGTAAAAATTTATTTAGTCTTAGACATTGACATGTGTCACTCAGTTGATATTTACAGATGTTTTTTTAATTTTTATTTGCATTTCATTTATAACTATAATTCATTCAGACTGTGTTATTGAAATTTGTACTTTAAAATTATATTCATTAAAAAAAAATGATTGAGACAACTTCTTTGTTTTTTAACATGTATTTTATAATGGTAAAAACACTTGCATTTATTTGATAAACATATATGGACATTTAGACTAATTTCAGAGTGTTGGCCAAATACATGGTTCTGCTTATCGGCTTACTCTGGACCGTAAGCTTATGTAATTAAATGTCTTGTATTATGAATTTTGTATGTTGTTCAACTCGGTATTCATGTAGCCAGTGTATAAACCAGTTTGACCCATGTTAATCTGTTGTAGCCATTTGCCATCACCATGGCTAGAAGAGGATTTTTCCATCTGCAAGGTCATGGCTTGTCTCAGTGAATTTCATTACTTTTTTTTTTTTTTTACAGCTTTAGTGCTATGTATATTTGATCTTTTTATTTGGCTATTTAGTACATTTTCTGACCATGTTTCCGAGCATAACACTGTACTTTCAAAATTATTTACTATGTATGTGATGGGACAATCTTTCTAAATAGTTTAAAATTACATTCAGATTGGTAAATGCACAATATAAACTGAATTATTTGTACATTGTCTTGATTTTAAAAATATTGTAAAATTTCTATATATAATAATGCAGGTATAAAGTTGGAAATTAAAATAATTGTGTGAAGTGGGTTTCGCTATTGAGACTGCTATCTGAATTTTGTCTAACATTGCGTTGAGACAACATAAACAAGATACTAAAGACTTTTTGTTTGGATTTTATTTTTCATTTATAAAATTTATATATATATATTTTTTTATTAAATTAAGATATTCGCAGGCTTCAGAGGAAGTCATCCTAAAGTAAGTTTTAATCAAAGTAACACCTGAAATTGAGCACTCGCTAAAAAAGCCAGGAGAAAATGGTTGAGGAAAGATTGCCCTAACATGTTTTTTTGTATCTGTATCTTTGCAGGAGAACCTGAAGCAAAGAAGTCTGCTACTTCAGTAAATGATCGTGAGTGATAGTTTGAAGTACACTTGAGACCTGATGGGCCAGTGACATACCCATAAAGAAAGGAATTATAAACTGATCGGTTACCGGTATCTTGTTTTTAACCCACATTGCTTGGGCATTGGGTTTGTTTAGGAACTTTGTACAGTGTTGTGCTTGGATAATTTGGTCAGAAATTGTTTCATGTATGTCTATTTACTTTAGTGTTGTTTGAACACTGATGTATCAACATACATGCCATTAACGCAATTTTTGTCCAATTTCAGATCTCCTGCATCTAGGCTCGCATCAATAAAAAGACTGGGTTAAGTTGGTAATATAATCTGGTGATATTTTTTTGGTATAGTTAACATTTAAGTTTTATTTCTGTTTTTCTTGTATTGACATGGGGTAACAATATTTTGTATTTTTTCAGCCATTGGGGCACAGCTCAGGTCTATGTCTGATCAACAGAGGTAAGTCTGTGTTTTTTAATTAACTGTTTAAAATTGCTTGTGTTCTTGACCATTGATAAATTAATGCTGTATGTTGACAACAAATGTTTTATCTGCAATTTTAGTTTACATTTATAAAAATTGTTTCAATAGTGATTGATGTCCCACCCCAACGCCTCTTACAGAAAATTACATTTTTTTAAATCTAAAAGGGGAGTGGTGGGGTAAATTAAAATAAAATAAAATCCAAAAGTGTGATATTAAATGGTGCAAAAATTCCAACAATCTTGCATGGAAGAAAGCATCCTTGGAAAGAATACATTGATAATATTATTTTAAATACATTGTTTTAATAAGGTTTAAACATTCAGCTGTCCAAAAATCCTTAGTACATAAATTTGAGGGTTTAGTGTCTAATTTGTTTTGTCTTTTTCCAGATCTACTCAAGCACAACAAGCTGCATTGGAAGCTGCTGCTAAAATCAACCAGCAGCTTGGTGTACCTACCTCGCCAGGTCAGATGTCAAATGCCCCAAAACCAAATATGCAAGGTCCTGGAGGCATCACAACTGAGGAATTTCAGATTCCAGACAAAATGGTTGGCTTAGGTATGTTTCAGTTAAACTGAATGTTCATAAATAAGTATAATTTCATGTGCATCAACTGGATATTTTTTTAAGGAACTTGATTATCTCCAAATACATTTTTCTCTCTCAAATATATGGGATATTCATGTCATTTTTCTTCATCCTTTTTCGTAATTTGTATACATAACAATTGTTTTCAACCATCATTGTTACTTTAAACAACCTAAAAATTTGTGTAGTGTAGTTTAAAATTGTAAACTGTTTTGCATTTGTTTATTTAACTTTTGTCTGAATAGAAATGCAGTTTCCTTCTATTTTGTTATTAGATCCCTATCCCATATTTTGTACTGATAAAAAGCAAGCAAACTATTGCACTGACAGTTTCTATGTACCAGAGTGTTGTCTGTTGTATAGTGTCTTCGATGAAATTATACATAAGTTAAATAACACTTTTTTTGGTTGTCATCTTGTTTATGGAATAGTCTTCATAGGGGTTACTGTTAAGTAATGTAATTGAAATAATTTATAATGCTTTGTTTGCATTTCATGACATTATGTTTTGTCTCGTAACATTGGCCTCTATGCAGACTACTGTACAATCTAGCAAGATTGCAGCTGATGAACTTTATTTTCCCTATGCAGCATCATCAAAGTTGCTGTAGGAGATACGGTAACACTGGTACATTAAATGTCAGTGCAGTGGTTTTTTGTCTTCACTAAATATTGGTTGACTCTAGTAATTAATGGAAAGAGATATTTCATAGGTCAAAATATTGGTTGACTCTAATAGTAGGTTTTAACATTTTAGTTCAGTGTAATTACATATGGGATTTCTGAGACAGTGATGGGCTTCAGCTATAATTTTTTTTATTTTGGGAACCTTAGGTAATAATGTATATTAATTGTCCCTTACAGTTATTGGAAAAGGTGGGGAGCAGATCACTCGCTTGCAAATGAAGACTGGTTGCAAAGTGCAGATTGCACCAGGTGGGTTCTTTTAAATTAAGTACTTTTTTTTTCTTTTCTTTTTTTAAACAAAGTAGTAGCCAGTCTTTTTATTTCTTCCATTATAAAATAAATTCAAATGGATATATTTTGTTAAATTTATTTTTGAAGTAAAGTAGATAAGTAATATATATTTTTTAGTGAATGAGGGGATGTTTTTTTTTTTTTTTTTTTAGTGAATGAGGGGATGGTTTTCATAGAATAGATTCAGTGATGCACATGCTTTTGTCATTTTAGAGTTTAAACATGATATAGTTTGGAATACTATTAATGATTTATTGTTGCGAACATGGAAAGTTAATATTGACTTTCCTTCAGCATTTACACAGTAACTAGTTTAGTTGTATTTTATATTGTTTAACTGTATTTTATATTACAGATAGTGGTGGACTCCCAAATCGATCTTGTACACTTACTGGTACTCCTTCATCTATTGAGTAAGTATACTTAGTTATTTGGGATAGTTTTGTTGGGAATTGTTTCGAATCTTTTCCACAATAGCTTACATTTAGTCAAAATTTTAGCTTATGTTAATGTATATGGAGGCAGATTTTTTAAATATGGTTTTTATGTTGAATGATGTGTGCAAAATAGTATTTTCACGAATTGTGAGAGACGGTAAAAATAATTTGGCCACACAAAAAAAAACTTCCCATCCACCCACACTTGGTGGTTTTTTTATCAGTGGGTTATGAGTATAAACTAATTTTTATGAGATAGCAAACATCAGTGGTGTAAAGTACACATCTTTAAACAATATAAATCACTGTCATAATGGTAACATTTTCTAAAACCCCACTCATTCAAGGTACGTTTTGTCTGTACATTCTTTCCCCCATTAGGTTAAATTTATAAATACAAAGTTTGTAGCAGATCAAATTTGTAATGAATAGATGTTAACAGCACCCTGGCATGTACATAGATTAGCTATTGTTTAAACAAATGTGTATACATGTAAGTATTTTGATAAAACAATACATTTAACATTCAAATTGGATAAAAACCTACCTAAACAATGGATTCAGTAAATAATTAAAAACCAAACAAACCTGTAGTATAAAACACAATCGTTTACAGTTCAGTGTAGTTTTAAAAAAATTTATTTTTGTAATATTGGCTGTGTTCTCACTTGGTATGTCAATTTGTCAATATTCAATTTGTCAAAATAGCAGTTGACATGACTTACTCGATTTAGTTTTGAGTGATTAGTGTTTGGATAGCTGCATATCAGTTCTTGTTAAAGAATGGCATTTCCATTAGTTAAAACAACACATTGAAGCTGTTTAACCTATAGCCAATCAGGTATGAACAGGTGTCATGAGTTATGACGACTGGCATTTTTAAGAGGTAAAAAGTATATAATGATGTAGCATTGGAAGTAGGCTCATTCAGAAACTTCCATCTGTAGGGCGTGTATCCAGCACATGAAGCAGATTATTGACCGTGGTAACAGCACCCAGATGCCAGTTGATCCCACTTCGCTCAGTGATGGGCAGTCCGTCGTTGAAATCATGGTTCCAGGCCCCAAGGTTGGCCTAGTTATTGGAAAAGGAGGAGAAACCATCAGACAGCTGCAGGTAAATTAATGGATTGCTAATTTGACCACGGTTTTTGAGTGGTTCAAACTTGCTTCATTAGTAATGGTTTATTGTATGAATAGAAGATGGCCCAAATTGGTGTTTCAGCCACCATGGCCATTATTTAACAATGTTAATTGTATAGACATAGTCATTAAATATGTTACCTAGATAGCGATGGTAGCTTAATGAGACTGGAGTGGATCGTACCAATTAGATATAACAAGACTGGATAGTCTTTTCTAAATAATTAAAATATTCTCAACATAGTAGCTTTAACAGTTGAATTATATACCATTTGTGTTGACTTGCAGGAACGAGCTGATGTCAAAATGGTAATGATTCAAGACAGCAACTCACCAACTGCTCATGATAAGCCCCTGCGAATTACAGGTGACCACATGAAATGCCAGGTATGTGTTAAGTTTAAATTTGGAATGTTTGATGATGAAAACACATTTTCTAAATTATTAGCAGCTTTGCGATGTCATAATCCAATGCGTTCATTCAATTCCTTTTGCATTTAGTGACCATTTGTATTTAGTGAATTGCCAAATAACCAGGCATTGAAGTTAGCGACAGATGCAGTTCAAAGCAGTTAAGAACCCTTAACTTGTGATTAGAAAGACCCTAGAATACCACCTATTATCTTTAAGCCTGTCATTATCACTTAAATGTTTACAAATAAAGCACAACATTAGAACCTGTAACTTGTTCTCTAAGTAACGGGTGTCGATTTGTGCAACATAAATTCTGACAAGGATTCGCTAACACCAATAAAGCATCTCTTATTGCTTCATGAATGGAGTTGATGGTAGACCTTGGAACAGTATCTGGCATATAATAAGAATTGTTTCATTGTAAAAACACTTCTTGTTACATTTGTTTTTTCAATTCTCAATTTGGTGTTTCCCTTTAGAAAGACTGAGATTGTTACTTTTCTAGTAATAACAGTATGAAAGCAAATGAAGATTTCATAGAATCAGTGTATATCTTTGTTATTCTTTAAAAATTTAGTTTTGATTGAATCTTTTATATTTAATTGTTACATGCTTCAAGACTTCATAAAAATAACTGTTGTACTACATTTACTTTAAGCTGACTGGCATTCAATTTGTAATTTGTTTTTTAAATGTGCAATTTAAGTGTTTTTATTCCTATAGTACATTCTGAATCAAATTTTGTGTTACAGAGAGCGAAAGAAATGGTAATGGAGTTGATGGCTGAAAAAGATATGGAGGTGAGTTTAATTCATTGGTGTTTGTTTTTTTTAATATACCATTATAATTATCTAGATCTAAATGCATACAAAATAGCTTTTTCCTTCTTGATACCTTGATGTAGTTATCTTATGCACACACAAATAAATGCATTATATGGGGGGTTTTGGGGTTATTTTTATAATGTGACGCCTGTATTGAAATAGGAGAAAGGTGGTGTGGGTTTTTTTCTGTCATTCAAATGTATACCTTTTAAAATAGGTATGATTAATTTCTATTGAAATATAGCTAATATATATTGTCGTCATTAATAAGTCGATCTTATTACTGGACATAAATGTTTTTGTTTGTAGTCGATGGGAGGCTTTGGTCAGTTTGGAGGTGGATCAAGAGGAGGTGGAGGTGGCGGTGGTGGTGGCGGCATGGAGGTTAGTAATTCAAAGAACTGTTAGTATTTTGTGTCAAAGCTACTAAAATTCAATGTATTAAGCAACCTGCTCTAATAAATGTCCACCAAATATAAAATTTACTGGCTGAGCAAATGTCCTATAACATCCAAAAAAACTGTAAATGTATCGTTTTTATTTTTTGGTTCCTGTTTTCAATACCATATCCACACAATAAAAATGAAAACCTATGAATATTCTTTTGATAATAACTGCTGTATTTCAGAAATTTTCTCCCCATATGTTTAAGAAATAAAACTTGGTATATATGGAATGAAATTATTCTTATATTTGGGCATCCCCGGTAACAAGTTATTTAGAGACATTTACATTTTAAAACAAAATACAATGGTGTCTTTGATTTGATACTTGTTTCTCAATAAGTGCCCTAAATGTGTTAATACAGTAAGCTGTATTAATATAAAGGGTAGAATAAATATATATTTAAAAACACTTTGGTAACTAAAACAATATTTAAAAACACTTTGGTAACTAAAGCAATATTGGATATATAAATTAACTTAAAAAACTTTTTTTTTTTTAAATTTTAAATTTTTTAATTTAATGATCTTTAAAAATTGTTAATCAGACTGTTTTAAGATACTGCACCCGGTGAATTAAAATGGTCATAAAACAGACGTATTCAAGAGTTACGTCAGGAAAGGTTTTCAAACATAAACATAAATGAGCATATGTTTAAGTCACTATCATTATTTAAAAACTGATGTAAGTACATACCAATTATGCACAAGTTCGTGTAATGTTGCTATTTTAAGAAAGTAAATTTGGTCTACATCTGTCATGTTTTATTACCGTTTCGAGTTACAAGCCCAGGATTTTGTTTAATATACAAGATTTTTCATAAATGTCTTACCGTTGGGGCTATGTTTAATTTATCTTTTATTTTTTTAGTATTTATGTATGAAATTATTAACTTTTTTATATGATACAGATTCCAGTGCCACGTCCAGCTGTTGGTCTTGTTATTGGTAAAGGTGGTGACATGATAAAGAAAATTCAGCAGGATACTGGAGCTAGAGTGCAGTTCAAACCAGGTAACAATAATTGATTTAATTCTGTACAAGTATCATCTTGTTAGATTACCTTTGTAGTTTAATTGGAAGGTGGCGGAGAAGAGGAATTCTTTAAAAAAATAGTCTTATAGATCTTTCGAATCTTATGTCGCATGCAATAAAGAATATTACCAGGTTAAAAAATTATACAAATATCCAATTCATGTTACGATTCCTGTAAGAGTTAATCATTTGAATCAAGTATGGATTCACAATAAATGGCTTTCATGAGAATCCAGATGGAAAATTTTTTTACTATTTATAAATTTCCAACCTCTTCTGATGAATTGATTTGACTGCTGTTTATTTTAGATGATGGTGATAGTGAAGACCGGATTTGTTCCATCACTGGTCCACAGGACAAAGTTCAGCAGGCAGTCAGCATGATCCATGATTTGTTAAATAATGCTAATGTAAGTTAAACGTGGGGATTTTAAAGTAATTTGAACAAGTCACCCTTTTCCTGTTTGATTTTCTGTTAATATTCCAGTAGTTAGTTAGTTTATATGTATTTTAAAAATAATAATTAATATTGGAGAAAGCACATTTGAGAACCCATGACTTCTTGGTGGAGATATGGATGTAAATTTGTGCAACATAAATTCTGACAAGGATTCGCTAACACCATTAAAGCATCTCTTGGTGCTTCATGAATGGAGTTGATGGTAGACCTTGGAACAAAACTTTTTGTGCTCATCTGTGCAAAGTGTTAAGTGGCAAGTAGTTCATTCCCCTTGAGTCATATCAGACTGGATTGCTCTGTTTAGTAGCAAGGTTAACAATTAATACTATGGTGATACCGTCTTCAATATTGTAGCATTCATATAGTGTATTCATTGTTTTGTTTTCAGTATGGAAATTCACCGGGTGGCCCAATGGGTCGAGGAGGAGGAGGATCGTTCGGCATGGGACGAGGAGGAAGGGGGCGTGGCCGAGGTGGATTTGGTCCTGGGGGCCCTGGTGGTCGAGGCAGAGGGGCTGGAGATCCCAACTTTCAAGATTTTACAACTTATATTGTTCCTGCAGATAAATGTGGACTTGTCATTGGAAAAGGTAAGCAGTTGCCTTTTGTTGGTCAAAATAAATAAAATTACTGATTTTTTATTTTCAAAACGGGTAATGCTTAAAATTTACTATCACTAAATACAAATTAGAACCTTTGCATTAATTCAATAATGCTTTATTGGTTGTAAGAACATTATTGCCTTTTAGTATAATGAGCTGAAAACTTTGTTTATAACATTTTATATTTGACCCCAGATTATGATGTTTCAGGTGGTGAAACTATCAGAGAAATAAACCGAATTTCGGGTGGTCATGTAGAGCTAGACAGGAACCCACCACCAAGTCCAGGAGAAAAGGTGTTCAACATTCGAGGCAATCCAGATCAAATTCAGCATGCCATTCAGTTGATCTGTGAGAAGGCAGGCCTGCCTGTTGAAGTAAGTTGTTAATAAGAGATATATTAATCTGTCTAGCTATAGATATATTGATTGATAGCAATATATATTTTCAAATATTTTCTGAACAAAATTGTTGTGCTGGTTAATCTTAATCAGCAGCTGGCATTAAATAATTTAGTATTTCTACCTGGGCTTAAAAAATGTGTTAGAACTTTCCTATTTTACAGTGAATCACATAATATATATTCCAGTTTAAAAGTAAGAACACAGATTCTTGTTCCATTTAACAGTAAGTCTGGCAAAGACATTTTATTAACGATGGTTACATGATTTTCTTTTAAAAACCAATGTGATTTATTCATATTTTAAGCGAAATTTTAATGCTCAGTTAATTTAATGTTTTAAACATTTTGCATAATTTGCTACCAATATCATCAGTGTGGCACTTTTTGTTATGCCCTTAATGGATTTGATTGGATTAGGATAAATTCTGCATAATATTGTAAGAGATGATACTTGATTATTATTTTATATATTTTTTGTTGAAGCACCCATCAATACTTGACACTCTCAGGTTTAAAATTGTGTTGCTTCTATTAACTTGTGTTAACATACTATTATTAGTTACATATTGTAGAGTACGTATGGACACAGTGGTACTTAATGGAAATTTATAAGCAAATTTTATTGCTTTAGCATGTGGAATTTCTGCCAGTTTATTAACTGAGTGGATCAGACAACATGCCAGATAAAATCTCTCTGAACCATTGTCAGCTCTACTCAATAGAACTGTCACACTGATATGAGGGAAACATTTAGAGCGACATTTAGTGTCTTAATGTGTTTGAGTAGCAAACTACCCGACTTTTTAAAGTATGAATTAAAAACTACATCATCTTGAATTTTTATGTTTAATATATAAAAAAAATGGACAGTAAATTTTAATGAATGTTGAATCTATATAAGATGTAATATTTTCACTTTAGGGTCCTGGTCCTGGAGGTCCTGGTGGCCCCATGGGACCACCTGGAGGTCCTGGTCCCCAAGGTCCTGGTCCTCAGGGTCCACCTGGTCCTGGGCCAAATGGTCCAGGTTTTGAGCAGTTTGGTGGTTATGGACAGCCAGGGTATGTATTTCACTTCTATTTTTTTTTTTTTTTTAAGAAATAAATCTTGCATAAAAAGGAACTAGTATATAAAGCAGTAATTAAAAATTTTAAGTTAAAATTACATTGTCGATTTTACCATACTTTTAACACTGGTTACTGATGCATACAAGCACTACAGTACTTGAATTAGTTGTTAGCCTTCGCTATCAAGGGATATTGTCAAACGGTAAATATAAATTTCGCTATTTTGTTAAGTGAGGCAGATCTCTCCATGAAAGAATATGTACTAACAGAGCGTTTGTATGAGACTTAGATAGTGATAGTAGTGTAATGCGTTTAGAGTGGAGCATGCTAGTTAGATATAACATGACTGGATTGTCTTTTCTAAATGTTTAAATAATAAAAATATTCTCGACATAGTAAATTTAAAGGTAATTGTATAAAGGTAATTGTATTAATAGTTAAGGTGTTAAATACTGTCACTTTGAACTAGCTACACGATTGTATTCTGTCTAACTTATCCACTATCATAAATATGCTGAGATGATGTTGTGTACATCAGCAGTGATAATGTTTATGGAACATGTTTGATATATATATATATATAGCTTACTAATGCATACTAACCTGTGTTTTTTCTTTAAGGCAAGGGCCAGCCCCTGGTTATGGTGGTCAGGGTTGGAATGCTTATGGCAACCAATACCAGGCACCACAGCAGAATGATCAAGGTGAGGTATCGAGCAGTGGACAACTGGGTAAGATACATCCCAGTTTGTATACTGTTGAATGAAAAGCAAATAGATAAATGATAGGATTATATTAAGTAATATGCAAACGTCAAGCAGATTCTAAGTGTGAAATGTGAGCAATAATAGGGGAGCAGTGCAGTATGGCATTAAGAGTATTAATAGTAGGTGAAAGTTTATAGTTATTAAAAAAAAGTTAATTAGCTATTAATCTGGGACCAATTCTTGTCCATAATCAGTTGCTTTCATTATAGGGTTAATATAATTATTATAAAAGTGTGTCACAAATGCAATGCATTTTTTAATTAAACTTTTAATTTCAATTTAAATGGTTTCAGGTGAGATAGCATGTCAGAAATTTACTTAATAAGAATTTTAATTTTACTTGAGTATTTTAATTTTATATATAACATTACAGTAATGACTATATATTTAGACTTAATTTGTCATTTTTGAACTTTCCAAATCAAAATGATGCATGTGAATCAGTTGGATTAAGCACAGCTAGCTAGATGCCAATGGTCCAATATTGCTTTATAAGTTTTATAATTCTGTACTTTTTACTGTACATTATAGTAAACTTTTGCCGTTTTAAATAGTTGATAATTTGTAAAATATTAATATATTAAACATAATATATTGAGTTACGGAACTCAATTACATAAAATCCATTTCTGGTTTTGAAACATTTAAATGCATGAAAATTATCACAATTTCTAACTGCATCATTGAATGTGCTTTTGTAATGGTCCGACAGTAGTTAATGGTGAAACTGAAAGTTGCATAAATTGCTTTAATATTGTTTACAGCAAAATCCCCGGATAATTCAAGTGCATGGCAAGCCTACTACGCCCAGTACTATGCACAGTATGGCCAGTACGGACAGTATGCGCAGCAGCAGCAGCAACAGACTCCTGGACAGCCGCAACCACAGCAACAGCCCCAACAACAGCAGCCACAGCAGCAGGCCGTTGCACAGACACAACAGTCAGCTTCATTCACCCCACAGCCTGCAGAGTGTGAGTAGACCAAACATTCTGATACCTACAGTCTCTAGCTTAAATCTTTAAATTGAGCTTTGAGTTGACATACAATTTAACTGCATTTAAATTTATTCATGAGTCCTTGCCATTGACATATATCCAGTTTGAAAAATATCCACCAGTTCCCAGTGTAACAAACTATTGTGGTTAGCTGCATTTCGTTACAATGTGATCACTTGTGGAACAACTGATCTATTAACTGTTCTCGGTGCTTAAGTAATAAATTATTCTAGAAAATATACTATTAAAAGCACTGTCAGAGATGGTGCTATTTTTAGCTCTTATGAACCAGTAGAAAAAAACTTGGTAAAATTGTTTATAAGATGATTTTCTAATGTTGATAATATACTTTTATAAATTATGATTTTCTAATGTTGATAATATACTTTTATAAAATACAATTGATTTTAATTCAAAAGTACAGAATTGGGTGTTTGTTTTCAGTGGCTTCAAAATGAAGACTTGTTTCTGTGTATCATGGGCAATGTTTAGTTTTAACTGAATGTATTAATTTCTGCAGCTGTCGTTTGCTGTAGTGTAAAGGACAGGATAATTGACAGGATAAATCTCAGTAATCATAGGTTCGAGTTAACAAGTAGGGTTAATGCTTTTCTTCGAAGTAAATTTTGCTGATTCATGTTTGTGTGTGTGTATGGCATATATGAGAATCTTTGACTTGTATTGAAGTTAGAGGTAATAATGTGCAACATAATATCTAACAAGGATTCATCGGCACAATTAAGTATCGGTTTGATATTTTGTGATTGGAGTTGATTATGGACCTTGGGACATGTTTTGGTGTTTTGCTAAAAACTTGATGTATATGCTGTGATTGAAATTAATTTGTCTGGTTTGGCATGTTATTGGCATCTGTCTTTTTATTTTTTATCTGAGGTGTCGTATGCTGTTCATCACTAAAAAGCAAACAGTGAAATTTAGTGGGAATTCGTAAAAGCAGTTAGTCTGAGAAAGATGCCACTCTGGTATTTTGTTTTATTTAAATTACCAGTTTATATTATGTGATTGGTCACCAGTTAAAATTTACAACTTGTTGGTTAAGTAGGATGATTTGCATTTGTCCACCTAAATTTTACATTTGAAGGTGTATAGAAGCATTTGCATGATGCATAAACAGTACAAGATAATCCCCAGCCAAGAACCAAGAGCTTTAAAAAAAATCCTTCCTAATGTCAATCTCTTCATTAAAATAACTATAAAATGCTTGATTAAGTAAACTATTACTGATAGTATTGGTTACATCTGTAAACATTAGTTTTAAAATTTTCATTGAAAGAAGAATTGTATTCTGTACATTGAATATACTTGCACACCTGAAAAAAAGAGAGAAAAAAGGTACAATTCCTTGGATTCACGTTTTAATTTTAGATTTCTTTACTGTCTATTCATCATCTAAGCCAGGCAGTGTCACTAACACAAATATATCAATCCTAAGCTTGAAATAAAGCACAACATTAGAACCTGTGACTTGTTCTGTAAATCATGGGTGTCGATTTGTGCAACATAAATTCTGACAAGGATTTGCTAACACCATTAAAGCATCTCTTGGTGCTTCATGAATTGATGAGTTGATGGTAGACCTTAGCACAGGCTATTTAAATACATTTGTGGTTGGGTGTGTTACTGTTTGATATTAGTATTTTTTTCCAGCACAGTAATCACAGGTGCACATTTTAAATTGTTTACCTGTATCTATACATTAATAATTTAGCCATTTCAGGGTTGTTCCTCTTTGGTGTTAGATTATTCATATTTTTCTGTAACTACTAGACAAAATAAGTTGGGTTAATGGTTTTCCTGTAAGTAGATGATGTAAATTGTGTAGTTCTGTGTAGATATATCAACTGTGGGGGTATGGTGTGTATGGCATATATGAGAATCCTTGACTTGTATTGAAGTTACGGAGGTAACTATGTGCAACATAAAATCTAACAAGGATTCATTGACACCATTAAAGTATCAGATATTTAGTGAGTGGTTGTTGATTATGGACCTTGGTACATGTAACAGTGTTTGCTAAAAACTCAGTTTAACATGGTTATTGATTATGTATGCTATGATTGGAATTATTTTGTGGTTTGACATTTTATTGGTGTCTTGTCGTCATTTAGCACTGAATTTGGAATCGTTCAAAGCTAGGAAACGTTTGTTTATTCTTTAGTGAATATGTAAGGGATTAAATATGTAAGGGATCATAAGTGCTTTAACATGAAGTTGATGATAATACTAGTGGCTGAATGTGTTTGATGTTTGTATTTATCCAGTATTATAATCACACTGAATACCTGTGTCTATACGTTTCTAATTTAGCCAGTTACATCATTGTTTCTCTCTGATGTTTTATGATTAAATCATGTATTTCTTCATGACTGCTAGCCAAAATAAGTTTGGTTAATGGCTTTCCTGTAAGTGGACTCTTTGAAGATATATTATGAGTGTGGCATATATGAGAATCCTTGACTTGTATTGAAGTTACGGAGGTAACTATGTGCA
>JAUTBW010101708.1:0-16116 GCA_032361425.1 Peltospira smaragdina | reverse complement strand
CCTCAAATCTCTCTCTCTCTTGGCACTCGTCGTAAGTACACTTTTACTTGGATTAAAGATTGTTTTCTTAGTTCAGCAAAGTAACACAATGTATAAGGTATGTTTTGACACCCACGCACCCTCCTCCCCATGCCATGTAATTTTGTACTTTGTAATATTTTTTGTTTATAGCTAACTGAATTGTGACTGTCGTCGCGTGTATTAATTTCAATTAAACAGATCAGCATCCTACAGAATTGACCCCTCCGTATGGAGGCTTTTGCCACGTCTCCTGACAGACTTAGCGAGGGTTTCTAGATCTGTCATACAATCCGATTTGTATTGACTTGTACATTTACTGCAATATTTTATCTGTTCATGCAATTATGAAATGAAATGACTTACATACTGTATGTCTCTGGTAACTGGTTATACAAAACATATACTGTCACAGAGCATCGACCTATTTAACAGCCAAATGTTGATTTTGTTTTGTTAAAATTTTACATAAGAAACGTATTTCATTCACTGACTCTTTAATTTAACAATTGTACTAAGGCGTTGTCCAATGGTTGGTTGTATTTTCTAGGGTACAAAGCAGAACACATCGGAATTATTATAAAGGGAGTGATTTTTTCTTTTTCCCCCACTCCCTTTATAATGATTGTGAAATTGATAATGAATTTCATCTGGTCCTGCTGAAGTATCATGGGCTCTTCCATGGAGAAGAGCCTGTAGTATACTTCAGCATTTCCAGATGAAAAGTGTATAGGCTGCTTTTCAGCTTTCATACGCACAGATGTAAAAGCATCTGTACTGAAAGCAGAAGAAGAGTTATGAGAAAAGTTATCTGCCAATGCATTGGCGATGTCACGATGAGATGTGAGATCTGTGTCATTGACAGACAAGTGATGGACAGTGTTACTGGATTCCTTTCCCTTGATTTTGCGGATCCTATTCCACACAGATTTAACCGACGTTTGGGAATTCAACTTGGAGATATAAGTCCTCCAAGATGTCTTCTTACTTTGTCGGATATCTCTGCGTGCCTTAGCCCTAGCAATACGGTAGGCATTCAGGTTGCCCTCAGTTGGTTCATGTTTGAACCTTTCGAGGGCCCTGTTGCGCTCTTTGATTGCATCTCTACATGTATCAGAAAACCATGGTTTATTGAAACGTTTTGGTACATTATGAAATCAATAACAATTTTAATATCCTTTTTACTGCCTTAAATTATGAATATGGTTTTGTTATTTAGATTCTAATAAATAATACATCTGCACTGTACAAACCTCATCTGCATCAGTGGCATTCAGTGTTATAATGGTAATCCCAAGACTGAAGGTTTCTAGTATTTTTTCTCTGTAATTAACAGTGAGGAACTCAGGTGCATTTGGGTTTCTGTTCACAGAGATTGTGATGTTTGTTGAAGCAGTTCGCATCGTCCGTTCAGAGTCATATGTGATCAGTCCAAGCTAAATGAAAACAAATTTATAATAAAATAAATGAACATTTTGAACTTATTAAAAATTGTCACCAGAAGCAAAAGCAATGTGAAGACTGACATTAGAGCTAGAACTTAATGTGAAATAACATCTATATACAGATGAGATATCAGGTTTTAATTGTGAAATAATGCTACTTAAACATAATTGAAATAACAGTACAAATCTGAGTCAAAATGATGGCACACAAATGGGTTATCACTATACATAAAAATAAAAAACTAACTATTTGCATGAAAGTAAAAATTACACATTAAACAATTAATTTTTAGTCTTGCAGAGCTAATTTTACAGTTAGTAAAATGTATTGAACTGAGTATAAATAAAATTTATTTTAAAATATAATGTTTTAATAAGAAATGAAATATTATTGTTGAGTGTGTCATTAAAACACTTCTCTCTCTCTCTCTCTCTCTCTCTCTCTCTCTCTCTCTCTCTCTCTCTCTCTCTCTCTCTCTCTCTCTCTCTCTCTGGAAATAATATATTATGTAAAACATGTTTCTTGTATAAAAAGAAAACTTAATGTTCACTTACAGTAAATGATATTGTTGGGTCAGAAACCACTGATGTCATCAGAATTATCTCTCCTGTCTCTTTGCCAACAGAAAAGTACCCTGGTGCAGCTAAATACCCTCCACTTGTTTCAAACAGCATTTTACCCTGAAAGTATTAATGAGAATAAAGAAGGAAAACTGAATTTTATGTACATTGTAACTGAATAAACAAGACTCAAAAAAGGAAAATGTAATCTTCATATGAGAGCAACTGATTTCATGTCCTGAACATATTTCCTTTTTCTCACCTGAAGGATCCTTAACCATATGTCTGATGCTGTATAACTTTAAATAAACATTGTTAAATATGTTGTTAAATATTTTCCTTCCTTCCATCTAAAACAAATACTGCTTGAAGGATGAACTATTTCCATTTATATTTCTAGGGATGATTTGGTTTGTATTATAATTTATACTCACAATTTTATCATTATCATCTGCAGACACCTTCATAATCATTGTTCCAACTGCCTCATTGAACGTAATTGTAGCTGAATATGGGGCACCAATGAAGTAAGGGTCAAAGTCATCTCCCTTGATGTGTATCACCACTGATGCTGTAGCTGTTTTTTCCTCAACTGTCTGGTCGCGTACCACCACACTAAACTGAATACAGCAAAAAAGAAGTAGAACATGATGTATTTTTAAATTTAACAATGCACTCAACACATTTTTATTAATAGTTTTATCAGGATTGGAAGCATTTTTAACTAGAATAATTCTTAGTGACTACATAATAACTATCAAATGATTGTCAGGTGGACACTTTCACCATTAGGCTATCAAAGCACCCAATTTATTGCCAGATGTTTTTTGTACTTATTATATTAACAAGTGACAACATTTGAGGTTATCATATAAGTGTTTTTAGGAAACTGGAAGCTTGGTTGCATTATAAATGGTACACACACCTTGGCTATCTGTGCTGTGTCTAAGTTAATAGGTTGTTAGCTGATAACTGATAGCGTGAAAAACCCCACTCCTGAATAATTTAAAGCCTTGTATCAAATGTGTTCATATAATTCTTTAAAGAACTACGTAATTTATGATGACACAAATGTAATTGATAAAAGCTAATTTTAATTATCATATTGACAAATTATTATATTTTACCTACATTTTTATACCAAAGCTGTACTCACTCTGAGAGTTCTCTGTGGAACATCCTGAAGTGACTTGGTAAGTTGGAGAAGTCCTGTTGGAGGACTCAGATAGAACAAATCAGTCACACCCGGAATTTCTTTCATGAAGTCGTACCTCAGATGATCCTATCATTTACAGTAGGTGATTAACTTCAACATTTCTAAAGAATATCCTTTCTACATTTGGTTTTACTATTTATTTCACCTTAATTAATGCACCTTAAATATGTTACCATTAACCAATATATACTCATTACTATCTAAGTATTCATCTTACTTAATATATGACAGGACATCAAACAGGTTTCTAATCCATTAATTGTTTCAAATATCTTTAACCAGATAAGATCTTTCTCAACAAAAACTGATAAATTTGTTAAGAGAGAACAAATATTTAACATAAAACATGAAATGTGTAATCATGCAGTAGTTTACAATAAATCATTTCTGGTTTTAATAATTAATTTTGTTTCACAATTATCTAAGAAAGTAAAAGAATCATTATTTTTGTTGGATACAATATTCGTCTGTTAATACACTTATCTTGTTTGCTTTGGATATATAATACAACAAACATTGAAACTGATATTACAATATAGAAACACTAATGTAACAAAAGAATACGATATCATATTAGAACTATGTTATATTTACAATAAATAAATTTCACTATAAAGATATATGTGTATAAACTATTGACTGTTACAAGTGATTGATTAAAATAAACATACCCCATCATCATCTGTGGCATTAAGATTGACAACACTTGATCCAATTGGTGTGTTTTCGTCCACTGTTACTTCATACACATTGCCTGGTGTTGTAAACCGAGGAGCATTCTCATTTCGGGTCACTCTGATGGTTACATTGGTAACCACTCTCTGTTCATGAACTGTAAACATTTTCTCAGCACACACTTTTAGCTACAAAAAAACAATTAAGTTAAACAGCAATATTCACTTCAGGTAATACTTTTATAAATTTACCATGAACTTAAAATCAACTTAAATGGAAAAAACAGGGTTTGACATTAAGGCACATCCAAATGACACTGTCTAGCAAACAGTGGATTCGGTCTAGCCATAACTGTTTCTTACTAGCCCGACTCGTCATGTTGATAATTTGTAAGTGTTGAATTAATTTGCCATCCAGTGTTGCTATAAACAATGATATTTTCCATTCTCATCCATCAGAGGGTTGACAATTATTATTATTAAACTACAGACATGGAATTCCCTTATTATATCTAGACGTGATACAGTGGAAAATACTAAATGGTAACAAATGTTAAATATTATAGGCCTATTGATAAATGATCAGAAAAGTATCCAACAAAACAGTTACACTTATATTTGTGTTGGTTTCAAGTATAGTTGCATTGTTTTATTATTAAGTACATTCTTAAAATAATATGCATTATGAAGCCTTTTGGAGTATATTTTCAGTCTAGTTGATAACAGTTCAGGTCTAGTTAATCATAAGACTGACTAGTCCACTGGTCTAGTGATAAAAAACACGTTGACATCAAACACTGAAAAGAGACAATTGTACAAAGTATACTATTATAAAATGAAAAAAATTAAAAAAAATTGTACCTAACAATTAATTCTTGAAATATTAAATGTTGTTATAGAGGATACAGACATCAAAAACACATGCACTTCACATTATTTCCTAATAAAGTATATAGTTGTTTGTAGGTGTTTTTTTAAAACTTTACTTCTTTGCACAGTTCGTTGCATATTTAAAATTTTAATTTCAATTACCACCTATTAGCTTTTTCTTTAACAAATATTTCTATTAAAAACACATAGGCTCACTGATGGGGATCTACAATGAATTCACTACTAATCATAAAGCAACATTTCGTAATTACAATATTATTTTACAATAAATAATGCAAAACACAATATACATGTATGTTAAAATCATCAAGCTCTATGTGCATGGAATATGAAAGAGATATACCATATAAATCCTTTGCTTAGCAATGTCTTTGCGAAGGTCTTGTTTCACTGCTACCCAGCCAACGTTTCGGTCCAGACTAAACCAGTTTCCAGCATCACTGTATCCATCCAAATAGTAAGAAATTCCAGGCTGGTATAATCAAAAGAAAAAAGAACAACTTCATTTTTAAAATCAGTAAAACATTGCTCAAAAATTGAAGATGATTAAAAAAAATCAATGATTCAACTATGTTTTTTAGTCAATAAAGATCAATAAATTATATGCAAAAATTAAGTGATATTATGTCCACACATTTTTCATGACTTTAATAATAATGCATTCAATCTACTCTCTAGCTATGTATACCAGATATTCTATAATGTGTCTAAAAAAATTGCTGTACATTCAATATATATAAATATTCAATGGCCCTGCTTAAAATTCACTGTAATGTTGTCATTATTTTGTAGTTTGAGTCTACAAATGACTGTCCATAGACACAGGCTACTGTATTTTAGAAGCTTTGCCATATACATACAGCTCTAGTAATATCTTTCTTTATTTTATGTATTAAATATGATGCTGTTAAAGATATCTTAAAACACATAATAAATTACTAAGTGATAATTGTTCTGTTGTTGTTTTTCTAAGTGATATGTATGCAATGGTAATATATCTTAGTGCATTAGTATATTAATAGTTTAACAAATGACCAACTTATAATTTAAAAAAATTGTCTCAACAACAAAACATCTGAGTAAATATTTTTATTTTTGCACAAAGTGTATTCAAAAATATAACTTCCATGATCTGGCCACAGACCAGTCTGATATTCTTTCAGTTATGTTTGGTTGACAAAACATTGACAAACTGGGAAACCTCTATCACTGGCAGTAATCAGTAGCTGGAAAATACATTTAAGCAAATAGGTACTTTCACTGGAATATCTTTCTTGGCTGTTAAATTGTTTTACATTCTCAGTTATTGAAGTGGTTTTAACAAAGAAGTAGTTTTAGTTTGTCAAGGTGAATAAATGACTGTTTTGTTTCTGCAGCTTATAATAATATAATGCTTTGGCTATTGTGGTATTCATCTGACAATTTTAAATTATATAACCTACCCCTGGTGAAGCTGCTACCAGAATGATGTTTTCTCCCACTGGTTTGTTCTCTGATATTGTTATGTCATACTCCAGAAGATTAAAGTTGAGTGTCTCTGTATCCCGAATAATCTTAACCCTGACAGTAGCCTGGGCACGACGAACTGGGAAACCTTTATCACTGGCAGTAATCAAGAGCTAGAAAACAAATAAAAACACTAGAAATTCAACAAAAGGTCTGGAATTATACTGGGTTTTATATAGTCACATTAATAAAAAAATATTTCCACTTATCATATATTTTGTATATCATATCTTTAGCTTTTGGTAAATAGAAATATTCAAAAAGGGGGGATGGACATGAGAATTTGAAAAATAACTTTATTGTGTTGACAATGAATTAAAAAATGTATATGGTAAAGTAATGAAATACAATTTTCAAATGCATTAAAATTTAATATTACTAGTACATATTTATTTATAAAATCACTAAATACAGATTTTAACTGTAAAAAAAATACAAATGTATTGAATACATTGTATTTGAATATTACATTTTTATTAATAAAATACCTATATACAGGTTTTAACAGATATTTTAAAAAAGCAAAAAAAAAAAAGCACTTACATCGAGCTGCCGAACCGTCTTTCCGTGTAAAGATTTCTGAAGGCGAATTTCCCCAGTGAGTGGATTGATATACAGATACTGTGCAGCTATACTATCTGGTTCTTCCAGTGAGTAAATCACCTCATTGGCCGGAGGCTAGGAATAGAATATTTATTACATTTTACAAACTGATGTTTGGGTTTTTCAGAATTTTCAAATTTGAAAAGACCTGTATTAGTAGTAGGGCTCTTTGTTTCTTGATCTTTTCAGTTTATATCAGAATCAGTGCTAACAGAATATTAATACTTTAATATGTTAGGTAACAAATGGAATATTGTCAGCATTTAATTGGTTAATGAACAAGTTGGCTTTTTAAAGATAAACTTTGTAAATTACAAATTAATACAAAATGTGAACACTTTAAACACATAATCAAAGGCTGAAGAAACTCAAATAAGAGTAGTCTTTAATTTTCTATGCTTATACTAAGATGAAAATTTAACTTAAGTTAAAACACAACAGTCAGATATTGCAATGAAATAAATTATGAAAAGTAATAACATGTTTAATTGATATTACAATAGTGTCAATATTTTGGAATTAGAATCTTAAATATGGTCATCATATTTAATAATAATAATATGACAGTTTTAACATAAACAAAAATTAATTAATTTTAATTGGAACTCAGTGTATTTTCATTGGAGTTCAGTGTATTTTAAAATACCATGGGGTCTGCATCATTTGCTGTGACAGTTGTGAGAAGACCATTTATGACAAAGTTTTCTGTTATGTTTATAACAATGAAGCTGTTTTCAAACACAGGGTCTTGGAGGTTTCTCTGCACAGCAATTCTCATCTCAGCGGTGTCATATAATGATGTTCGCCCTCCATCTTTAACATGAAGTCGAACCTAGAAAATAAACATAATTTTTTTTACTGGATGAATGAAAAAACAGCTTGTCTTTCAAATACAGAGTACTATTTCAGACTTTATGGCTGTTAATGTTAACTTTTATAAGCACAGGCACTAGTGAAAAGTTTGTCAAAAATATTAAGCAAATTTATTGCAACACTTTTTTTTATATCTTTTGATATCATTTCATTTTACCTAACACTTGGTAACTTAAAAAGTTTGTCATAACTATTAAAGAATTTGTTTGCACAAACAAATTAGTTAACTTTTGAACTTTTGTTAGGAAGGTCTCATTTCACTTTACTAACAGTTGATAGTTAACTATAACATACAGTTTTAAAATAGTTGTAAGCTTTTTTAAAAATATGTTTGTCTGAAACAATAAAAATATTTCTTACAGTGTAATTAATGGCTTTGTCTTGAGCCAGGGCAGCTGAATCTTTAACAATAACTTCACTGTTACCCCGGATACCAAACAGAGCTGGTGCATTGCCATCACCAATCATACTGTATGTTAAGTTGTTAAAAGGATGCTGAAAATAAAAATAAATTGTTTATTATAATTTATTATTTTCAAACATTAATTGCTGACAAATGAACTAATATGCCATGTAAACAGGGTTTAGTAGTGTGATATATGCCTCTCCTGTTATTTTAATTCAGGGTATGGAACTGATAGAGAAAGATGAATGGTACAATAATCGAAGCCAGGTTATCATCAAAACCTTTGAAAATACAAGCATTTCTATTATTAAATAATTTTATGGATTCTTGTTAAGTATCTACTTAAAAGAAGACCCTTTTACAATTGATCAACATCAATTTGAGATATACTTCTTTAAACTTTAGACAATGGGCAGTAACCTCTAGTTTTCTAAATCAAGGACAAAAGTATTAAAAAATTTAATCTGCTAATTTTGCTTACATCCCTGTCTTGGTCACGAACTGTAAACACACCAACAACCTCCCCTCTGGCAATATCTCTCTGTATTGTCACAGAGTAGGGGTGACTAATGAAAGTTGGAGCCGTATTCCGAATGACTGTCACTGAGGCAGTGGCTGAATTTTTGGCAGTCAGTCTGGGGTTTCCCATGTCTTCAGCAGACACAACACACTAGTATGAACATAACATTGAGATAAATATATAATCAATAGCAATATATGGTTTACTCTTTGACAAATATTTTAAACTTAAAGTATTCTCTAGAAATTATTATATGTAATCAAAATGCAAATTGTTTTAAAAATCCAAGTGCAAAAATCCAAGTGCAGAAATACCCTATTGACTCATTTTTGTTTGGTACAGAAATAGACTGATTAATAATAAATGTAATTTAAATTACACAACTATTATATGCATGAAAATATAAGGGACAGATACTATACATACAGTGCACTATTAGTCAAATATAAATCTTATAGTAAATAGGTAGTGTTACCCATAGTACAATCATAGCCCAGTCGTATAATTACTTGGATGATGCATGGTTAATCTGCAATAGATCCTTGTCAAGGAATTATTGTTATAAAATTAATTTCATAAATATGTTTTTGATGCTGCTATAACCTTGAATGAAAGCATGTTGCTTACTTTGTTAAATAAAAACAGGAATAATCTACACCACCACTACATTTCCTGTTTATGTTTTCATAATTGTCACACACAGGCCAGCTTATTAAATAAACATCATCACAAAAGCATCCTTATACACTGTAACTCTTTTAAAACCTTTAATTATATATTTGTAGAGTCACATAACATGTCATATAAAAATATTATGAAAATAGTAAACCTGTTATGTTTGAAAATACATACTAAATACAGTGTTGATTTAGTTGTGTCTGCTGTAAGATCACTGGTTACATATAAACCTCCAGATGGCAGAATTTTGAAAAAATTCAGACAATCTGCATCACCTGTTAAGTTGAATTCTATCTCATTGTTAGGAGCCTGAAATTAGAAGGTAATCCGCTATTATCTCATACAATATGAAGGTTGCAATAGATTAAGTGTGAAAAATGGTTACAAAAAGTAATTAAAAAGAGTTATTGGTATTATTAGTTTCAAAGTTTGTAAAATTTAAAATAGAATATAATACTATGATGCAAAATCTTATCGGTAACTATGTTTGGATTTTAAAACAAGTGAATTATAATAAACAATCAGTTTCTTGAGATCTGTTTCACATTTTGGTACATGGAAGTGGTATCAGATTTACTTAAAATTTCTAATTGACTGTCTTATGCACAATTTTGTTGTTGTTGAGATTAATGCTTTGCAATTCAGATTAACTATAGGGCAATTAAAATATTTCTTTAAAAAGTTAATTTTGTATGCTCATTCATCTGCTGTATAAATATAATTATTGTTAACTATCTACATAACTTTAAGGATATATAAATTGTATTACTTTGTAAGTTTTAAAATATATTAAATTAATTTTTATATGAAGAAGTAAGATCCTTACAAATGTATCAAAATCATGAGCAGCCATATTCTCAAAGACAACTCCCAGTTTCTGGATTTCCAAAATTCTTGGATTATAGGCTGTTTTATCAAAACTTGGTTTCATCAAGTTGCGAGTCACATTGACAGTGACGACTGTAACATCAAACAAACTGGGCTGTCCCCCATCTCTTGCTCGGACTCTTATCTAAAAAAATATAAGTACATATTAGATCTACAGTTACAATGCTGTATTTATCGAAATTTAATTTATTGATCCTAAAATGACAGTGAAATGGAATACAAATAGAAAAATGATGTTTCTTAGAGTTGAAAAAATGGTTTTGAAATCATGCCAACTAACTCACTCTGTAGTTCTCTGCTGGGTGAGACTGCATGGACTGTTTGAGGGTTATGATGCCTAAGTCACTGTTGACATGGAAAAAGCTGATTGCACTGTCGTCTCCTATAATGTCATAGGTCACCCTGTTGAATGGAGGCTGTAAACATAAATAATACTTCTGTAAATCATTTCATTTTAAAGTGTAAAACTGTACCTGTTATCCAATTTGAATTTTTTTTTACATCATTTTACTCAAAGAAAGGAGACATTTTTGTCACATGCCCCTATCCACTCAACTGCTCATGGATCAATTCAACCAGATCCATTCAGCTATTTACTGTTAAAACCAGTTCTCCATAAATGATACCACAAAGGCCATGTTTTGTTGTTGTTGTTTTAAATTAAACAAATATACTAAACCATTTAGTCATATGCTACAAGTCGGAATGCCCCTTTTGGATAAGAGTTAAACAAAATTAATTTTTTTTTAGTTTTTAAAAATAAACTCCAATTTTTTATATTAAAATACTAAACAGTGAAAACCACAAATACATTTAAACAAATAAAATAAAGCTATGGTAAAATCATCTAATATCACCATGCTTGTTTGTTTTTGTGTTTTTTAAACTACACTAAACAAATCTAATAAATTTTAACAATTTTCAGTAAAATGCAAAACACTAAAAACACCAAAATACATTTAAACAAATCTAATTACCATATGTTAAAATAATTTGAATATCAGCTTGTTTGTTTTAAAAAACAAAAACAAATCTAATAAATTCTACATTTTGAATAAAATGTTAAACAATGAAAATACCAAAAACATTAAAAAAAAGTAATAACCCTATGTCAAAATAACCTAAAACTAAACAAATATAATAGATTCTAAGTTTAGAGTAAAATTCTAAACAATGACAACAACATAATTTAAACAAATCTGATAATTCTGTGTTAAAATAACCTGAAGATCAGCATCTGTAGCCAGTACTCTGACCACATCGAAACCCAAATCAACGTCGGCCCTCAGAGATGCCAGGTATGGCTCATTCTGGAAGACTGGAGGGTTTAAGTTCCGAGTGATGTTGATAGTAACTGGGACAAGCTCACTCGTTAGTGGAGGATCTCCAAGATCCTGGGCATAGATGTTAAACTGAAAAAAACAAATCAATATATAATTTATCTTCATAGGAACAACAGTTAAGGAAGAATATATTCAGTCAACTATTTACGGCAGCCACACAATTTAGAGAAAATGCAGAATTAAATTATACATTAATAATATTAATTATTATTTTTAATAAAATGAAAATACTGACATATCTCAAGGAAATAATACTGGATCACCTTTAAAGCATATTTAAAAAATTGGGGTTCTAGATATCTACAACCATAAAATTCCGACAATTTAAAGGTTAAATCTTATGAAAAAGTACACCAATAGCATCCCATAAAAAAGAGCTATGATCACTATTAGTTGCAAGAATATATCAAACATGTTCAAATCAGGAAAATGGATTTACTTTAAAACACAGCCATATCACTATTAGTTTTAAAAGAATATTAAACATGTTCCAGTTTGGAAAATTAATTATTACTAACAGTATTGGCATATTTTCTTTTTGACGTTTAAAGTTTGAAACTTACAAAATAGTACAACTCTAGTTCTCCAACAAGAGACCGTCGGACTTTGAGCACCCCAGTTCGTGCATCCAGCAGAAATCTGTCATTGGATCCCTCAATGTAGTAGCGAACATCTCGGTTAGGAGACTGGGAAAAAATAAATGATGACCACAAATTGCAAAATCACATACCATAGTGATCAAATAAGGGTAGTATCATCAATATTCTAAACAAAAATGAAGCATTGATTTTTAATGCATGCAGCTTCAGTGCTCTTATTTAGAAATTTAATTACTGATAAAATGTTAGTAAATTTTAGGAGTGTTTACTCTACTTTTTTTAAAATACAAATTACAAATTGTTAACTAATGCAAACACTAAACATTACTACAGAGCACTTTTACATTCTTTCTTATATTTTTGTTTGTAAACGTATCTCTCTCTAGGTTACAACTCATCATTCACAAAAATGTGCTATAGTTTATATTTGCACAAAATATATTTTACATTAATTAATTAACAGTAATAAATATTTACATCTAAACATCTTTATAAATTATTTATTTTAAAATTAGCATCATGAATATTAGTATCACTTATGTTTTAAATTTTTTTTCTGATTTACAATATTAAAAATACATCAAAATCACAGAAAACCACAACAACGTGATGATACTTACAGTAAGATCACCATCAGTTGCAAAGACAGTCAACACCTTGGATCCTACTGGATGGTTCTCAAGAATAGTTTTTTGATAAGATGGGCTTGAAAACACTGGAGCTAGAAAATTCCGTTTGACTCTTATAGTGAGAACTTTAATAGCAACTTTGTTGGGTGTACCACCATCTCTAGCCTCCAGGCGAATCTGCAAGATGATAAATGATTACTTAATGAATGTATAATAACACTCTGATCTAAAACTCACATCAGCGATGTAAAGTTTCAAAATAGTAAAAACTTGTTCAATTTTACGCTTGCTAACAGTTTAATTTTCTGAATGAAAAGGACATTTAGAGCAGATATGTGATTTTTTAAACTATGATAACTGTTTTGTTACTCATATTTATTTGACTTTTTTAATCATTAAATTGAAATATTGAAAGGCTTAAAAAAATATGTAAGAAAAATTTAAGTTTATTATTTAAAGTTAAAGATTAAGTAGGGGAAAATTCATGTATTTTTTTTTATTTAAGGTAAATATACCATACTTAAAAACTTAAGAATAAATTTGAATTTGTTTTAAATATATTTTTAATATTTCATATCCACTTCTTTTCTATTTATTACCTGTAACATTAATTTTAATGTATTTTTCTCCTTTTATAGTGCATTAAAATATATTATAAGCAAAATGGCAGCGAATACAAATCTAGTAAAACTATAAAAGTGCATTTGTACCTTAAATTCTGAAGGGGCTATTCCTTTGACACTTCTTGCTAAGAATACTCTTCCATTAACACTATTCACACTGAAGTAAATCTGCCCATCATCATCGCCAATAATACGATATGTTACTGTGTTGAATTGAGGCTGGAAATTAAAAATTCAAATATTTTTAAATATTAAATAATAAAGAAAACCCCTAAAGATATATTATATTCCCCAAAATTAACAAACAAGCAATTCAATTTCAATTGAAAGAATATTTATTAATTCTGAACATTAAAAAAGTATATATTCTCATTAAAACAGAATAAATCAAACACAAAATGTAGTTTAAAAATGCAAACACTGACAAAAATATTGTTTAGTTACTTCAAATGAACAGAATATCCAATGAATTTCATTCTACAGGTTTAGTTGTATTAATATAAATAATAATAATTATTATTATATGAAGATAAAACATTTTTTTATATATATACCTGGTATATCCATATTTCCAAATATACATTATTTGATGCACAATCATTTCTTAACACATCAGAGGTGCAATTTCTTTTAAAACTGTGACTTATTTATCTAGCAGCTTAAAAGCAAAAACGGTTGCTTTTTGAGGATATGTTAAATGACTACAAATAATGATTAAGTTTGTAAATGTAAGAAATCATATCTACAAACCAGTATGGAAAATGACAAGATATGCAGATATCACATTCTTTTTTTTTAAATGGGGCACACAATAATCTAAAAGTAATTTCCCCTTTGATGTGGTAAATCTGAAGTTAACCCAGCCATAATAAAAACAAAACAAAACATACATGATCATCCTTATCTGTTGCCAAAGAATCGAAGACAAGTGAGGTGACTGGATGAGTGTTGTTGATTTCCAATTTGTAGTCCACATCAACAAACACTGGAGGGTACAAATTACGAAACACTTTTATAGTGACGAAAGCATTTTTTATTGACCTCTGGCCTCCTCCATCAATAGCTTCAACAGTGAACTGAAAAAAAAGTATTTCTATTTAGTGTTTTTCTGATACATATATAAAATATTTTCCACAAAAGTTGAAGAAAGTAAATAATTCATAACGCCACTTAGATATTTCTTTTCATTTAATCATTTTCTTATATGTTTACAAAATGTTTATCTGTTCCAGATGTAAATTAAAAAATAAAGCAATCAAAACACAAGTTAAATATTTATTTTCATTAAGATAAGTATATTTTTCTTTTGTTACTTGTAATATCTATTTGTTATGTTTATACTTGGAAAAGCTATATGTTTTCAAAATCTGTAATTATACTGATATGTCATATTAAATAGCATTCTTTTTAAACATCTGTGTGGGTTTAAAAAAAATAAAAATATGGTTTAGACCATTAGCAGTCTTACTTGTTTCATTTATAATTTCTTAAGTATGTTAATGAAATCTATAATTATTCAAGCCTTAATACTAACAGAGTAGGCAAGAGTTTTGACTGGATCACTGCGAAGAGACTTGCGAGCTGAAATGATACCAGTCATCTCATCTATCATGAAGTACTGTCTTCCAAGGTCATTTGATGGTTCAGCACTTATCATGTACTTTACAAAATTGTAGGGAACCTGAATAAAATCAATATATGACATTAAATACAGTTAAATATATCTAGAAAAAAAGAGGGTATTTAAAAAATATAACAAGCTTTGTTTCATTATCAATAGCACTGGCTTGACTTTTTTATAAACATATAAACATAAAACATTAATGTCTTAATGTTCGTATCAACAATAATTTAAAATGTGTGTATAACTTTAATTAATACTATAAATATTTTGTTATTTTATGGTATTAAAATAACAGGACGGTATGTATAAAAGAGCCATTACTGCTAACTGATTTCCTTCCTTACAATCATAACAGTCCTTCCATATGTCTAACACTATACCATTTCTGACATCATATGATCATAAATGTGTTAATATATTTTAAAGTATATTTCTCTCTTACAATTAAAGTGTATATATATATTTTTTTTTTACTCTTACATTTAAAGTGTATATCCTCATAATCCTTCACTCACCAGTGCATCTCTGTCAGAAGCAGTAACCTGTAATATGCTAACTCCTAGACTGGTAGTTTCTGGGATTCTCTCTTTATACACGTCTAAAGTGAACTCAGGAGCATGCAGGTTCCTATTCACTGTGATGATCACAAGGGCTGTGGCTGATTTTGGTGGCACACCACCATCATGAGCCTCCACTCGGAGCTGAAAATAAACAATACATTTTCTATAACATTTGGATTTGCCAAATATCTGGAGAGTGGCAGTCCTCTTACAGGGAAAGATCCTAGTATATATTTCATGTGAGTACTGGCCCTCTTATAATAAAATATATGATAGAACACAGATCGGGCAAACCATTTCAAACTTGTTTGACTCTGCCTTGTTCCAAGATTGAATTTGTTTTTACTGCGTACTGTTTTGTTGTTTAGTCTTAATATGTCTCCAGGTAAAATAAGAGAGAGAGAGAGAGAGAGAGAGAGAGAGAGAGAGAGAGAGAGAGAGAGAGAGAGAGAGAGAGAG
>JAUTBW010101597.1:0-16117 GCA_032361425.1 Peltospira smaragdina | reverse complement strand
TCAAACGTTTTCGGAGATACAAAAATGAGGTTTGTAATCTAAAATAATTATACTTTTCATTTATAATAAGTATTTAGAGATATAAAGACCTAATTTCATGGCATTATGCCTTTAATCTCTGCCTAATCCGGAATCTATTATATTATTGCGACTGGGTAATATTTCCAGAAATGATATTTCACTTAAATGAAAAGTCCACTCCCTGTTATCCGAATGTTTCAGTCTGAATTTCGCACAAAATGAGGAAACTAAATTTATATAAATTACAGCTGTAAAATAAAACAATAAAATGTATTAACAATTTCATAAAAGTTGATATTTTATACAATTTACGTTATATAGTAGCTCTTATTATTCATAATAGAGTAGTAGAAATTGACAAGCAGAAAACATAATTACAATACCCGATAACAATACCCGATAACATCAACCAAAATAAACAATATAAATCTATAAATCCATAACATGCCTCATCTCTGTCGGATATTTACGTAAAATATTATTTCCATACCAAATTAATCCATAGGAAAGTTATCTGACAAAACCTAGCGATAAACCACCTCAAGGGCAGGTTTATTATATCAATAGAACGGTTAACTTGAGGTTATTGAAACCCAGACATGTGAAATGCGCAGTGAAGATCACCCACGGTTTAAACCAGGTTTAACCCAAAGATTGAAAAACCACCCAAACATGTGAAATCTGTCCTTTATTTTTATTTCTCCCTTTCCTTCTTACAATAATTATTGTTAGGTTTCGGTACTTTCTGCGACAGTGAGAGGTGAAGGATTTTAGACATCAGCTTGGCGTAACATTAACGTCAGTACACAGTTTTAGTACGCACATTTTCGCAAAGAGGCCATTTTGTTTTTATGATTTCTTCGACAATGAATCGTCAACACTACAATAAGCAGCAACAGGGAATGAAAAATCTTCAGCCAAAGAAAGACGATCAAGTTAAACCAAAACATGAAAATCAGACTCCAACTAAAACACCCGGCGACGCGAACCAGGAACAAAAAGAGTCTAAAACTCCACAGAATGTGAACAACGTTAACAAACAACAGGGTCAACGCGGCGGTGGCGGCGGCGGTTCCAACCACAATAATCAAGACAGGTTTCAGCACCACAACCGTGGTCCCAACAGTCAGAATAGAGGGGGACAGAATCGCCCACCAAGACACCAACATTTTGAAAAAGGAGACAAAGGAAGCCAAGATTCAAACCGAGTTAAAAATGAGCCAAACTCCGAATCCTCTGGCGATCCTAAGAAATTCACAGGTAGATGTCGGCTATTTGTAGGAAATCTTGCCCCAGAGATGACAGAAGAGGAGTTTAAACAACTTTTTCAACCTTTTGGAGATGTATCCGAAGTATATGTCAACCCTTCCCGTAGCTTTGGGTTTATAAGACTGGTAAGTTTTCATCCTTGACCTTTTTAATAATGGCAGATAAACTTGTATGTTCAACTCTGGTGCATAAAAATACAGAGAAACAGGGTATAAAATGCTAAAACGGAGTCCAAAAATACAGAAACGGGGTCAGAAAATATCAAAACTGGTTAGAAAAATACCTAAACACACTAGAAAATTACCGAAATGGAGTCCGAAAATAAAAAAATACTGAAACAGGGTCAGAATATACTGAAACCACTAGAAAAATGCAGAAACGGACAGAAAAATGCAGAAACGAGTCAGAAAATACTGAAGCTAGGTCGAAAAATACTGAAACTAGGTTGAAAAATACTGAAACTAGGTAGGAAAATGCCAAAATACGGGGTAGAAAATTACCAATACGGAGTCCAAAAATACCAAAGCGGGTTAAGAAAATACTATTTCAGTATTTTTAGGTACCCGTTCAACTCTTTTAAAAATTGTTAAAATTTTTAAGAAATAAAATTCTATCACTTTTCTTCCAAGTGTGATGAGTTCAGTAATATTATTTGTTACAGGAATTCGTTAGGAATAGGCCTATATAAACTTCAGTATATTGTTTTTAAAGGGAGAGCTGACAGAACTACTTTTTGGTGTTAAAAATGTTGATTCTAGGACAAAAGTCAAAGGAACAAAAGTCACAATTTTAATTAACAAAAAAAACATAGGGCCTATAGTAGTTAAAAAAACCCAGATTAAACAGATTTCGTCAGTTTTTGTCAGTGTTCTTCATTTTTAATGTCGATGGTTTAAACGGATGTTCCATCCGATGCCATGGAAAATTTCTGCCAGTCTTGCTATTCTCAATACAATCAACACGGTTTGTGAAGGTGCTCTTGCAGCTTTATGTAGTTTAAAAGAACCTTTGACAGTACTCACTGTTGAATCCATTTCGTTGGTGTTTTCAAAAATATTAAGAAATTTTTATTTAAAAATGCTATTTTCTTCAGGTATTTTTGTTTGACAGTAATGGCAGAATGTCACAATCACTTTGAAGAATTGATAGCAGATTGAATCGGCTAATTTGAATCGGCTAATAAGCGAAAACGTATTTGTGCACCTACTTAAACCATTTTAAACCCAAAAAATGTCGGTAATCAAAAGGTTAATATATTACCACTTGATTATTTTTTTTATTTAATTAAAAAAAAAAAATATAACCACATTCAGTACTTTTCCTGTGACTTTTTTTCATCCACCAAAAATGGCACCCTCTGCTTTGTGAAAATGGTACTGGGTGAAATCCCCCAATTAACAGTGAACACCCTAGTAGGGTGTGTAATTTATGGTTGCCTAATTGCCCATGGGAAGTCAAAATACATGTTGCCCGCCTGGCATACAAAGGTTTTCACATAATTATTGTATTATCAGGGTATAATCTAGACTTTATCTAGGGTCCCTTTTACAGTCAGTTGGTAAAATAATTTTCCATTGTCAGTTACATTTTCAGTTGTGTAAAACAAAAATCAGTAAGTCCAGCTCTGATTATGTGACCCACTTCCTGTTTGTAAAAACTTTGGCAAATGTTTATGCACATATTAAAAGAAAGAAATGTTTGCAGCTTATATACATGATGACTGCTAAATATATGACAAATAAACAAATCTATACTGTTAAAGAACTATAGATGTTAATGCAATTGCTTGGAAAAGTAAAAAACGTAAGTTTCTATGCTTGAATGAACTATTTCGATAGTGTCCTATTTCCATTAATGACATTTTCCAAATATTTTACATAAGTATTTTATCAACTTCGTGTATAGGCAGACCCCCTTCTACAGGGGGACATTTTGTACAGCTGAAAAGTTGGCTTATATAAAGTGATATACGGTAAATAGAAACAAATTTCATTCAAACGGTCATTGAAAATGCCTTGAAAAAGTCACGGAAAGTCACAGAATTTGATTGGTGATGAAGTGTATGAAACAGTTATAAAGTAATTAAGCAGTATAAACATTTCTATTAGCAATCACTGAATCGGGAAAAATGGAGGAATAGTGGTTACACTGGAGCAAATAATTTTCCATTGCTGATAATGTTATATCCTTGTATTTATGAGTGGAATTTTTTTTGTTATTATTATTATTATTATTATTGTTATTATTTTTTTTTTTCATTCTTTGTTTCTTTGTTTGTTTCTTTCTTTAATTATAATTAATGACTTAAATTTAACATGAATACATATTGAGCTGTTTAAGACATTTTTTTTTTTTTTTTTTTACAATATCTTTATATGATTAGTACCAGTAATTGAAAAAGTTTGTGTGTGTGTATGTATGTATATGTATATGTATATGAATGTATATGTATATATGAATAAAATGCACCTACATTAATGTATGTTAATACTGTGTTTCTAAATTAAAGGTGAACTCAATACGCAGGTCATATTGGACTCCATATTTTTTTAATCCTGCCTTTGCATGGTACTAGAAAAATCTGTCTAACCCAAGGGATTCTAATAGTATATAAATATTTTATGGCTGCCAGAATATGATGCTGGACTACCAGAATTTAAGTACCCGGTAGCCCAGTGGGCTACCACTAAATCAATTTTTTTGTCCGACCCTGATATATATCCATCTTTAGTTTTTAGAAATTACACTTTACCATTTTTCACTGTATATATACTGAGTCTATTATTATATGAAATATCCAGTCATCAATGTAAACAATGTGAACAAGTTAAAGCTGTCATAGCCTGTGCATGTGTGTGTGTGATACTTTCTACAACTTAATTCTCCTGCCTCCAGTGTAAAATATAAGCCACTATTTGCTTCATGTGCTGTGGTAACTGACTTATCATCTTGACTTGCCAGCTACCAAGTAAATAATTCATGTACTTTAAAAACATTTGAGAAATAGTTAAATCCCATGGTAGGGAATAATTTGTATAGAAACAAAATGTTTAACAGATGCTGCTAATCATTTTGTGATTTAATTATCACACCTACCGGTGTAAATTAGCAGTTTCTGTGTAGGCTCCAGCAAGCAAATTATGGACAGCACAATCAATACATTTGGACCACAAGAGATTTTGTGATCTACGTGTAAAAATTAAAAATATGTTGGTAATTTTGCTACAATCACGGAAATGTTATATATTATGGGGTTCCCAGTAATAGCGATTCTTAGCACGAAATTGATTTGCCAATGAGCTAGAATGACTAGCAAAATGTGATATGAACTCTTAACAGATTACTTGCTACCGTGGTATTTGTGCCCTGGATGTGAACAAAATACAACAAAATTACAAAACACCACTCTGGAATAGGGTACAGGGGTGTGGAAATATACAAAATCTTCACTTGTCCCAGGACAAGTAGTCCTTGTAAATTTACTTGTCCTAATTACTTATAAAACCCCAACCTTTCAAAATATAAATATACTTTTACATTTATGCCAAAGTAAATAAATCAGATTATATATAATTATGAGTGGATGTTCACGGCACACAACACAGTACACAGTTCCGTCGTCAGTGTTCTTAAAATGTTCTCTTTTGTTTGTTTGCATCACACTCATTAGCCATTTCAGACTGAGTTTTACTTTTATAGCATTGGGAGGGTTTTATCGATTGGGTGTCTGACGAACCCATTTTTATTACAAATTTTCCACATCTTCAATATTTTACTTCGCCAAAAAATAAGACTGGCTGCTTTTAACTGTCGGCAATAATTGAATGATAACAAAACAGACCAGTAGGCTAGATGTTCAGGGAATTGACCAATAAATTTTTTTTAAGAATCAGTTACAAAACAAAGACCATTGTAAATAGTGTGAAGAACAGTAAGGTATTTGTAAGGTTTGTTAAACAATTTAAATCAAGTTTTTTTAAAATCCACTTGTCCCCGGGTAAGCACTATGAAAAAAGTACTTGTCTGGCTGTGTCACATACCGGGTCAGGCAAGTCAGGCATACTAATTCCAAACCACTGGGCTACCGACCTATACATGGAGTCGATATGAATTCAAAAACCATTATTACTAAAGATAAGACACCATTGAATATTCTTATGCTGTATAATGTCATATTGGGTACATGGGAGTAAGCCAGCCTTCGTTAATTTTCAATCATTTAAGGTACCACTGGGTTACAATGCACCCAGATTATGGTTAAGATTGATCAACAGTAGATTAACTAAATTTCTGTAGGTGGTAATGTTTTTCCTTTGCCTAAATACAGTAGAACTAAATTTAAATTAAATGATTTATATTCTGTAATTTCATTCCACAAATCGAAATATTCAGGTCAGTTTAAAAACTTTAGTTTAACGGTAATGGCAGAACCTCATGATCACTTTGAGGAATTAATACCTGATTGAATCGGCTAATATGATGGTAATTTCAATTGTTTTATGCACATAGAAAATTGTGAAATTGCTGATAAAACATTGAAGATACCTTCAGAAAAAAAAAATTAGGAATCAATACAGTACATGGATTATTAATAGTAAAATATTTCCTGGACAGCTAGCTTCGAATGTAAGTAAGTAAAGCTGACTATTGATTTTTTGTGCAATTTTGATCATTTTTAACGGGTATAAAATGTTATAATTTCACAATTTTCTATGTGCATAACACAATAGAAATTCACCATCAAATTAGCTGTTTCAATCAGCTATCAGCTATTCAAAAGTGATTGTGACATTCTGCCATTGCTGTCAAACAAGAACACCTGAAGAAAATTGCGTTTAAAAATCAAAATTGACATTTTTGAAAAAACTAATACCAACAAACCATAGTACTAAACACTGTGATCGGCAAACAGCAACTCACATTTTGTGGCATTGGGCAAGATATCTCACTTCAGTAGTCAGAAGGTTAATAATGCCAAGGATTTATCCAAGATTTTTCACTGTGGTCCATTGACTATGGGATTGAGAAAAATAGCATGATTTTAGTTGAAATTGGGAAAATATTTCCAGCTATGCATCATTTAAGAAAATCTGATAGAAAAACTGTTGACAGTTGATAGTTTAATAATTATGTGAAAATTATTTACTTTATTAAATCCATTTATTGGACACATAAATATAAGATTATATTATTTTAATAAATAATTTTTTATATAAAAATAAAAACCAAGATTGGGAATTTATAAAATATAGCTCAAGAATTTTTAGTGTTATATGCTTTTGGGGGAGGTGCCAGTGTTTGGTGTGGCATAAAGCCTGGATAAATCCCTGAACACTCCAAATTGTATTTCTTCTCAGCTCCATCCCTTCATCCACTTAAATTTTACGTAACACTTAAATGAATATCTGTGCTGTGAACCTTTTTACAGGATTATCGACACAATGCAGAGGCTGCCAAAGTTGCTCTTGATGGTAAAACTCAGAATGGAAGGACACTACGAGTTAGGTTTGCGACTCATGGCGCTGCACTGAAAGTGACAAACCTGCACCCATATGTCTCAAATGAGTTGCTACATGACGCTTTCTGTCAGTTTGGAGAGCTAGAGAGAGCCATTGTGATTGTTGATGACCGTGGCAAATCTACTGGAGAGGGAATTGTGGAGTTTGTAAGGAAGCCAGGAGCTCAACAGGCTCTAAGAAGAATAAATGAAGGAGTGTTTCTGCTTGGATCGTGAGTAGTTTTTATCAACTTGAAGACAACATTGACCAATTTTTGAATCTGTGCTTAGATTTACCTATGCTCATTGCTAGTTAGATGTTAGTAATTATTTACAATTCTTGTACTTGGTAAATCCCAATTCTTTGTTCTGTGAACAAATTTCATGTTCTGCTATTTCAGTCAAATATATATGCATTTAAGAACATTCATAGAGCAATGGAATCATAATTATCACATTTAGCTGCAGAAAGTCCCCAACATTTGACGTATAATAACTTGATTATGTCAGTCTTTGTTTCATAAACTAAGTCAAGATTTTATTTACATATGGTTGATACAGAAAGTTGAGTATTCTCATATTATAACACCTCTAGTAGTTTTCAGATTTATTAAAATATAGACCCATCCATAGCCTCGCCCCTTTCTCTTTGTTCTCGCGAGGTATCACAAGCTTGCTTGACAACGTAGCTTCCACTCAGTAGCAACTGATACATTGCAGTCAGTACTTAGAAAATAGATAAAACAATAATCAATAAAGATAAGATAAATATGACTGAATAATTACAATAAATCTTATAATTTTAGAAAATGTTTTTATTGATATTTCCATAATATTTTCTGCCTCAGTGCTGGTAATGACGAAAACTGGTTTCAGTGGAATCAAATCGACATATTTTTGGCAGGTGTCTTCATAATTTTATGTCCAACACTTGTGTCAACATTGCTGATTTATATTTTGTTAATATAATGGTTTAGGTTGTAAGTTTCTGAAGCTTTTATTTTTGTTCACTCAAACAAGGTCCAGCTGGTTGTGTCGCCAGCAGCATGCTTTACTTAACCAAATTGCATCTCTTCTGCTCTTCACAGATAGAAACTGATGAATTTCCCCCATCTAGATATTTTTTTGGGGGTATCATTTGTCACCATTACACTTGCTTACTGGCAGTGAACAACCATTTTGTTGTGTTTGGTTAACGAAATAGAAATTACACGAGCGACCTCCAAGCAAAAAAATTGTGCTAAAAATAGATATAGATCGCATCTCGAATTGGTTGAGACTGTAGACCATGTGGTGCATATGGATGGGTCTGTTTTATGTAGAAATAAAAGGGATTGCATCATCTTTTTGCTGGGACACTTTTGTCTTGACTCACATTCGTAAACACTTTATAATGATATATTGGCTTTATGCAGTAGTCAACAATTTTGTTGTTATATTCCAGGTCACCACGTCCCGTCATTGTTGAGCCATTGGAACAGAAGGATGAGGAAGATGGAATGCCTGAAAAGTTCATCAACAAAAATGATCAGTATAAGAAGTAAGCTGAATATTTGCATTTTTATGAACTAAAAATAATAAAATGACCGAATCTTTTGCAATGATAATTATTTTTTAAACTTCGCAAATTAAACAAAAATGAGTAAAAAGTTTAAAAAAAAATTTGTTTTAGATGTTTTTTTTTTTTTATTTGATGTTAAAATACTGTGTTTTTCAGAGAACGGGAACAGGAACCTCGCTTTGCCCACCCTGGTACATTTGAATACGAGTTTGGTCTGCGCTGGCGTCAGATTGAGGAGCTGGAGAAGGAGCGACACGATCTTGTGAAGAAGGAAACTGAGGAGGCGCGCCTCAAGCTGGAGGAAGAGATGCAGAGCGCACTCTATGAGTACCAGGCCGAGCAGATAAGACAAGGTGCCCCATTAATCAAATTTAACACAGATACAAATAATACATTTTTAAATTAACGATACACTCAGCACATTTTATTAATGGTTATATCAACGTCAGAAAATATATTATGAATAGAAATAATCACTAGTGACTTACTAATGGTGATTAATCACTTGTTGCTAGTGTCAGGGTGCAATTTGTTCACTGTTGCATTGCAACATGCACAAATTTCTATACAGTTTGGAATAATTTGATATTAGTTGTTAATCAATTTTGTGTTACAGATCAACTGTTTGTAATCAAAATTTTTAAAACACAATTACCGTGATGTCATTAATTACCCAACCAAATTCAGAAGTTGAATGGATACTTTCACCAATCACAGACCTATTTAATGGACAAAGTTTGCTTGTAAATATATACATTTAATATTTGTACCCTACTTTTACTGTATAAAACCATCTACATGACCACCACTATTTGGTACAGATCTAATGCGACAACAGGAGGAATTGCGACGTCTGGAAGAACACAGACAACAAGACATGATTCGTCGGCACCAGGAGTTGGAAATGAGGTAAGCACTACCACCAATTATCTGTTCATATTTACTGAAAACATGTTTTAATTAAGAAATGTTCACGTAAAATAATGGTGAAAGTTGTTTAGTAGAAATAATGCATTGTTTACTGAATAGGGTAAAACAATGAACATTTCATTTGTTTTCCTAATATGATTTGTCTCAATAATTTGCAGTCATATAAGTAAATTGTTTACTATTGTAGCACATTGTTTCCATGAGTGAAGTAAAGTGTTGTTTCACTGAAAGAGGTAGTAGATCACATGAGTAAGGTGTCATTTGTTTACAGACAGCGCCAACAGGAGCATCTGCGTAAGGAAGACGAGCAGCGCCGACAGCAAATGTTCATGATGGCGCATCGTCTGGATGGCTCTGGACCATGGGGACCATCTGGTCATGATGACCTTATGTCCAAGGTGTGTATTAGTCATAGCATTTGCACAGTAGAACAACTATTTAAAACAAAAAAATATAATAATCAACTAGACCTGTGAAGAAAGGTTTTTCTTTTTGTTTTCGTAATTTGCAGTATTTTAAATATTATGCCATAACAGAATTAAATAGATTAAATGTATTAAATAGATGGTTTTCATAGGGCTTAATTAATGCCATTTTATTTAAAATGTTGTATTTATTGCCTATTAAAATGTCACTTGGTGTTAATTTATTGGCTGAACTGCTACTCAAATTGTTGTGTTTGTGTTTTCAGGGTGGGATGCGCGACACCCAGGGTCCACGGTCTGGCAGAGAGAACTCTGCTCCTCTGCCTCCTCCCCCAGCACCCCCTGTTGGCATGGGCATCGACAGGAACAGACAGAACCAGGTACTTGATTATAAATAATAACAGTAAATTTGCAAGCTCCTGGGTTTGTTTTGGTGTAATTTGTCATTTGTTTTGGTGTAATTTTTGTTGTTGTGATATGATCAATTGAAGCCAGACCACATTATTAAATTGGTCTTGATTTAAAGCCTGTTTTTCAGTCATCATTTTAACTTTTAAATGTTTATTTAATCCATTTTCTTTAAAAGTATGTTTGGAGAAATGAAGTCTATAAGTGTGTACTGTAATATCAGTAACTTGTTGCATTGCATAAATATGGTGAGCAGTGTTACTTGTATAACCTTACTACTGAAGGCGAGATATCTCGCTGAACGTCATTAAGTCGAGTTGCCGTTTGCCTATTGTAGTGTCCCTTTAATACGATTTCCTCCACCATTTTTGTATCCAGGAACATCTAGTGCGCATGCCCAGGCAGCATGAAATTGGTTAATGAGTTTAGTGCTATGGTTTGTTTTCGTTAGTTTTTCAAAACACATAAGATATTTTTATTTAAAAATGCAAATTTCTTTGGGTGTTTTTGTTAACAGTAATGACGGAATGTCACGATCACTTTGAGGAATTGATATCTAATTGAATCAGCAAATTTGATTTGCTGTTTCATGTTTTATGCACATCGAAAATTGTGAAATAACCGACAAAACATCGAAGTTGGTTTAAAAAAAAAATTGTCAACAAAGTATATGGAGTATTAATAATGGATGATTTGCCAAACATCTAGCTTCTAATGTATGCAATTAAGCCAAGTTCGTTGATTTTTTGTGCTATTTTGATAGTTTTTAACTGATATAAAATGTAACCTAAACATGATAAAAAAATTCTGAAATAATTTGTACCAATTCACATAAGAAAATTATTTTATGTTTTTACAAAAAAAATTAGTCAATAAATAAGTGAAAACATTTAGTGTACTTACTAACACTGTTTTTTACTAAAAAATTATTCGGTAGTCAGAATGTTAAAGAAGGATTTGGCAGTAAAGTAAATCTACATTTATTGTAGAATTAAGACGGCATTAAATTCTAAACAATTCAATAATAATATTAAAAATAACTGTTGTAGATGCAAGGTGGCAATATGGGACCTGGATTTGCTGGAAACCTGGGTGAGGGAAAGATGGGCGGAGGACCGAACATAGACAACCCGAACAAAGGCGGTGGTGGTGCCGGAAACATGCCTGCGATGAATCAGAACCAGATGGTAATGTATCTCCTGCTTGCCACTTGTGTTTGTTGCTTTATTCACAATTCAAGTTCATTGTTTTCAGTTTGGAATTTTACATTCAACCGAATGTGTGATCAAATACTTTTGAAGAAGTTAAATGACATACGTTTGCAAATGGTAATAACTCCTGTCATAAACCCTCTTTTTCCTTCAAATATTTTCTACACATTTTCATCATAATGAAAGTGGAAACTAGAAGATATTCTGATCATTCTGACATTGGTAATGAAGTCAAAAGTGGAAAATTAATATGTATACAAATATTAATGTATGCGATGTGCTGAGTATTAATAAATAATCTACTGAGCATAAAGTTATAATATCTCTTAGTGTTGATTTTCAAACAGATTTAGGCATAATTTAGGCATAACCATGTATACTTTTTATTTAAAAACTGCTCTGGAACAATTCAGTTTGTATGTTTATAACACATTACAGTACTTGATAGATAATCTTTCACTCACCTTTATGCCAACTACAAACATCTCAAAACACCCCTCATACTTTTATTTTATGGAATTTACTACAGTTCACTTGCATCAGGAAGTGGTGTAGGTCTTGCTGAAAATAACAAAGGAATGATACCGTTTTGTCAGACTATCTCTAATCTTGAGTGTGATTGAGAAACCAAACTGGAGGCAAAACTATGTGTTGCCTTTGGTTGCAGTTAACTGAAAAAGAATATGTAATTTGTGTATAGCGATGGTTAAGAGAAAATGGTAATCAAATGGGAATTTTACATGGCTGAACTGAGATGCCATTCACTGACCAGGTGGTCTGAATGTACAAAAAATCTAATAGTCACTTTACAAGATAATCTTTTGTTTCAGCAATTCTTTTGTTGATTTCAACTTTTATTTCTGAAACAACCAATGTAAGTGGAAAATTCATGTCTGTAGATTTGGATTATCGCAGTTCATTACCAAACATGATGAACATGCCTTACCTATGTGGTAGTTCTGTGGTCCTGCATATTTCCTTTTAAAAGTGTCCCCAATTTAGACTTATCTGTTGAATCAAGCGGGTTATGTAACGGGGCTGTGAAGTTGTGGATCATGTGTAATGTTTTAGCTGCATGGAATTATCATTGTGTACTACTGATACCATTTTTATTAAAATTATTTTTTAGCTCTTATATCTCAGACTTGTGGCCCTTGTTTTCAGTTTTATTAACATAACGTGTTTTGCTCATATAACTGGTTTATTGCAGCATATTAGTGATGTTTGGAGCCATTGAATCAAGACTTAAATTGAATTACATTTTTTCCCACTCTGTGTGTTGATGCATTTATATACTGCAGTCCTCTGCCTGTGTATATGTAATTATTGAAACTTTCTATGTGGTTGTTGTAAGGATTCTGTGATTCTTTTTTTCCCCGTTGGGCTCCTGTGACAAAATATGTCTTACGACTTGTAGTTAATATTTAACAGTATTGTATGTCAAAATAACAATTTTTTGACATTCAGCAGTTTATAATTAGATAAAGTGAGGATCTAACTGATTGTAAACAAAAGAACAAAAAAAAAAGACCCTCACTAAAATGTTGAAGTTTGTTACCAGAATCTGACCATTAAAATTTTTGAGTTAGCATATTTTCACTATCTTAATAAATTTTTATACCAGCATAGGTGTCGTAATCTTTGAGACCATCTTAGATGCCAAAGTAATTGTGTCATATCATTAGTGTTCACTGCAGATTAAATTGTGACTGGTTTTTATTTTACTGACAATTATTTGTTTCAGCTGCATTTAATAGATTGTGTATGTGTGTATATCAGTGCTCTCAACATATTTTATTTTCGGTTATATGACATTGTTGAAGACAAAAATAAAAGGCATATGTCAACATGCATTTACTGGCTATTCACTGTTAAAAATGTTGCATTTTGCTTGATCAAAAGCTGGTAATCCATTCGATTGAAACCTAACAATATAACGTGTCCATGATTTTAACACTGGTTTCTTTTTATGTTATATTTAGTTTTTTAATCATATTTTCTCTACTCCTTTCTGACATATTTTGTCTTGTTCTCCATATATATCAGAAGCTTCATTTTTGACTATCTCATAGCAGTCTTTGTACTGTGAATTGTCCTGTTACATTTGTCTGAAAATGATATTCAACTAAGTCGATAGTCAGTAGACATTTGATTCTGTCTGTAGCTTTTTCTTTTACTCTGTTTATCTTTTCTTTCTTTCAACCTCCAAATTACAGCAGAAAAAGCTTACTTGTTAATGTACTAAGATCTTCATATTCCTTATGAATTACTTTTTAACAATATACATAATACATATTTTTATATGTATCAGTGTTATCAGTATCAAAACATAAAATCATGGTCATATATGAATCTGTATGGATTTACAACACAGTTCCAGGGGACAAACAACTTCAATTTCTGTCCCTCGATTTCCAGATTGCCATTATTTATAGCATGAACTGACACTTTTAAAAGTACCGTATATCTTCGCTTGTAAGTTGACCCTGCCTATAAGTCGACCTCCCTTTCTCTGGCAATAAAACCAGCAATTTTTGCTTTGACCCGCTTACAAGTCGACCCCAAGTTTCTGTGAAGTTAACTGTGACATTACTAAGTGATGACAAACATTACACATTTTTACTTACGTGGTTTTTAATGCAGCTAAAGTGGTTTGTAGATTCAGTTGTGTACTAATGACATACAAGAGATCAGAATAGAAGTGGATTATCAAAGGTTCCAGCATTGATGCTATATATTTGCCAGATATATGTAGTGTGTTTAACCTTTTGACTACCAAGAACTAACATGGAATTCTTTGTTTAGCATTTTTTTACAAATTTCTGACATTGCTGAATGATCCGAATCGTTGAAACTAATTGCTAATTAAGTTTAATTAGGACAACACTAATATGTTTTGTAGAAATAAAATGTACCTTCTTTGAAAATTAATGCAGGTACATAAAAACTTTTTTTGCTTATGTCAGTTTATATATAAACATCAAATATGGTTTGTTTGTGAATTGGAAAACAAGTTATGTGATATTATAAACCAGTTAGGTACATTAAAATTATGCACTGATTTACTTAAGTGCACTGGCAGCTAGTTGTCCAGAAATTTACTCATTATATATTCCTTTAAGTTTATTATCCAAATCTGATAAGCAGAGTTGGATTTTCAGACATTGGACCGAGTTGTTTCACCTGCAGTAGTCAGAAGGTTTTGTACTTAGTATTTTAGTATTGTTATGTCAATGTATTCACATAAATCACTATTATGTTTATGCTTGTTCATCAACAGAGTTTCATTCATGATAATCAAGTGCTGAAACAAGGGCCACAAAGTTCACCATTGATGAAATTATTTGCATGAATTATATTACTTATTAATCTGTTGTGCAGACAATAATTGTATTAATCACTTTTTAAACAGATGTTTTACATGAATCTCTATATGTGTGTCACCCAGGAATATGTAATTTGGTTTACTGTAGTGAATAATTGTGAAGGTTGCTTGTCACCAACAAGAGAAATGATCTGTGATTTTCCAGTACCTAGACTGGCTTGGTTTGGCACGGTGTAATGACCTGTATATAACAGATATATCTTTATTTTTATCTTGTTTGGAAATTATTTTAAATATCTTCTCATATCCTTTCTAACACTGGTCGAAGTAATATATTTACACACATGGAATCCATTTTTTAAGGAGTACGTAGTTTTGACTTGGCCAATAATCAATGTAAAAAGAAAAGAAGGGTTATTGTGATTAGTTTGTATTCATGTTATTTTCCAGTTAAATGCTGGAATTTTATTTGAATTATATGTTGTTGAAATTATTCTCTCATACCAGATAAATCCATAAGATCAGCCTTTATCATCAGTTATGCTAGGTTCATTAAAAATTTAGTAAAGGCTGTCTTACACTGACCATTTTTTATGTAGATTACAGTACGTTGATTACACAGGCAACTCTCATTTGTCAAGTCTTTAAAAAGACTTAATAAAGAAAGGCTCTTCAGTTACGTCGTGCAGATTACAGTCCCACCTAGTAAATGGTCAGGGACTGGGTCAGATACAACTATTCACTTAACATAGTGTTTTATGTTGAATTGTCCAAAATAACTTGACAGATAGTATTAACAAGTGTCACTACAGTAATATTGCCGTGTATAAGCCGAGTTTTCAAGTCTGAATGTCGCCCTGGGGTAGGGGGTCGGCCTATACACGGAGTTGATAAAATACTGTATGTAAAATATTGCAAAACATTAACGGAAATAGGACACTGTCAGGAATAGGTCATTAAAAAAATACAAACTTAAGTTTTTGTGTAGTTTTCTATGCATCCACATGCTCTTACCAGTGTACATTTGTTTGTCAGATATTTTAACAGGTATCATGTACAAGAGCAATGCAATCATTTCTTTCTTTAATAAATTCAGCAAAACAATTCACAAACAGGAAATGAGTAGCGTGGACAAACCTCGATTATCAACTTCTTCACAACTAAAGATTTAACTGACCGAGACTAGCAATATCCTCTTTCCAGTATTTGTTTAAATAAAATCATAATCGTGAGTTCATTTTGTAAAAATAAATTTTTTAAATAAAATTAAATAGATGATCTAATAATAATTACACTGATGTTTTATGCATACAGTTTTGTCATTTTGTGTTAAAAAAATAAGAAACTTGTACAAGAGTAGCACTTTGTTATCACTTCGTTAGATCCAGATAAGTAACAAAACATTATCCTACATTTTGTAGGATGATTTTGTTTGTTTTTTCATCTTTATGTCAATGGATACCAATGAAA
>JAUTBW010101486.1:15000-16127 GCA_032361425.1 Peltospira smaragdina | reverse complement strand
TGCGTCCCCCCCCCCCCCCCCCCTCCAAGTCACAGGCCTATGGAGTGGAGACAGGACTAAATCAGGAAGGTCACATTACACATAATCTTTTCATGGGATCTCTGACTTCTTACCTACTTCCTGGCAACATTTTTCCTGGCTCATACTTCCGTCTCCAAATAATTTATTGCCATAGATAAAGCTATGTCTCTGACTGGTGTTATGAGAGAGTTAATGAAAATGTAATTCACTTTCGCAATCAGCTTGGTCAACCATATTGCTGCTACATCCTCTGGTTAATGCAAAGTGACTGTTTGGCTTTATTTACACAGACAGATAATGTGCTCTGGTTTCCCTAATTGCTGTAATTAAACAGTGGTACATGTTTTTTTCTGAGATGTTCATCCACTCATAAAAACTACATGGGCTCTTTGCAATGTAGCATTACAGTTTGCTGAAAGACAGCTGAACATTGGTTTGTTTAATGGCACCACTAGGATACATTGATTTATTATTAGCTGTAGGATGACAAACATTTTGAAACCACTACATGGTGTAGGATGTAGCTCAAATATTAGGTGCTTATATCACACGACTGAACCATCTCAATGAACCCATTTTCCAATTGCTTTCCTCATCCCTTTTGGTATCCACATCTAGTATATTGAAGACTATAATATGTACTATCCTGTCCATAATTTTTTTTTTTTTATTTTTTTTTCCCCGTTGATTACAAAAAAAACCTCACTGCTTATTGTAATTAATTTTTTTTTTTTTATCTCAAAACATCTCAAATATAAATCTTTGATATCCAATAGCTGATGATTAATACATTTTCTTTGTAATAGTTTCAGAAACAAAATGAACTTGAATTTATATTAATAAACCTGTCTTTCATATCTATAACAATATATCGAAATTTTATTCACAAATTATTAACATTAATGATGCCTCTTCAGACATTGTTTGTATGACTAGACATAAAACCTGAGATTATTGTTGCTAAAAGAATCTCCACTGTGTAAGACTTGCTGTCACTGCAGGGTGGCTGTTTTATGTACTCCAGACTGTAATGTCAGGAAGCCCATGGCTTTATTTTATGGCCTTCTTCCCTGTGCTTGGACCAAATGGCTTCCGTAAGTTAATGT
>JAUTBW010101486.1:0-12500 GCA_032361425.1 Peltospira smaragdina | reverse complement strand
TGTGTTTGTGGGCTGTCATTTGCCAATTGCTGTTGGGTGGCCCAAAAAGGTTATTGCTCAGTAAAGGGCATCTGGTGTTATGTGCATAAATGGTTTGTTGTTGAAGGAAAGTGGTTGCTTGGTTGAAGGCAACAACTGTTAATAATTTTTGTTTTATAAATTATAGTCTTCATACTGAAATGAGTTATTATTCAACAGCAATAAACCATTTTGTTTCTGTGTAAACATATAAAAAAAAGAAATAGAAAACAAAAGTCTTCATATTGATGCAACTGCTAGTAACTATTATTTTTAAAAGTTGTAGTCTGCTAACAACTATAATAAAATATTTAAAAAAACTAAAATGATTGTGTGTTTTCATTTTGAAATTCAAAGAAATGAGATGGAAAAATGGCTTTGCATTTAAGATAATTAATTATAAAGAACAATGAATTTGTCAGTATTTAAATTTACATTTATTGTATTCCTCTGTTTTCAGGGTTTCGAACTGTAACCTTGGCTTTGAACTCGAGTGAGACTGGAAAACTGTTTGTTACAAAGAAATTCACTTTCTACAACTGTAGCAACTTCAAGAGGTATGTTCATTTGGAAACCTATTACAAATATCTGCATGCATTTTAACTAATATATTACAATTAATTTTCATTAAGAAATGTATGTGTATTTGTAAAACTATTCTTATTAACTAATAAATTAAAATTTGTTAAGAAGAAATTTACTTTGTCCAACTTTAAGGGCTGTGTAGACTTGCATATCAACTTCAAGAGGTGTTTTCATTTGGAAAGATCATATAACATTCTGTTTATTGACTAATTTCAAAAAGATTACTTTTTTATATCTTACAGAGCAAATAATCCATCTTTAATCCATTCATTTGTAAAATAATATTCTGTTGTTTTTTCTAGCTGTTCACAGTGCACGGATTCTGCATTTGACTGTAACTGGTGTGTCTATGACAACGGCTGTTACCATGACACCATGGACTGTCAGCCTGAGATCATTGGCGGAACGGTTGTGAGTAATGAAGCTCAGTAGTATATGATATATATATATATAAAAAAAAAAAAAATGGAGGGTTAGATGGATGGGTAGATAAATAAAACAGTAGTAAATTAAAAAATAAAAAGGGTGTGGCTGGACTTGGATGGAGTCCAGGTGTCTGCCAATAACGCTGAATATCACACAACATGCTAAAATAATTACTGTAATTTTATTTTCTATCACAAGATAAGGACATGCCATAATACATTTAATATAGATGTAAAGTATAGTCCAAAAACCAAGACTTAAAACTGCATTGACAAATATATCTTTAAACAAGTATATCCTCTAATATTGGTATTTGTATGCTGTATTTACAGAGCAGTATACAGAGTCGCAAAGGATCTTTACACTGTCCGCGCATTGATACCAAACAGACTGATGACATCTACCTTTCTGTCGGAATAAAAAAACGTGTTCTCCTAAAGGGCTACAACTTCCCTGAGCTCAAGGTAAGTTTCTTTGCCTAGAATCCATTTGTTGTCGTTGCTTTTGTGTGTGTATGTGTGTGTGTGTATGTGTGTGTGTATATCTGCAAGCAAGATGTTCCAGGCACACACTTCATATATCTGGGTTATATGTGGAATAGTAAATTGTTTAATAATGCAAACAACAGTACATTTCTCTTTTGACACTCCATGTAAATTAGCTAAAACATACAAGTTTGAGCAATTACCAGAAATATTTTAAAAACCTAAATATTCATTGTTGATAGACGTTAAACATAAAATAATATTATTTGAAAATAATTTGTTATACTCAAAATTTGTTGTGCAACCTGTGTAATGAATATTAATTAATTAAATTAATTTTAAAAAAGCAAGCAATCAAACAAACAAGCAAGCAAACAAACAAACAAACAAACAAACAAATATGTAAATAAACAAAATAAATAATTGTCTACTTTCAGCCGAGTCTGGCTAACTACAAGTGTGTGATAGACACAGGAGTACAGCAGTATGAAGCATCAGCAGAGAGGCTGGATGCGAGTCACATCACATGTACAATCCCCGCCATTGAGTACCAGGTCAGTCTTGGCACACTGGAGGCACTGGTGTCTGTCTACTGGGGAAACAACTTCTACCTGGAGACCACCAGCCAGCTCATTGGTGAGTAGGAGCAGAGTGTAAGAGGGGGGTATTTTAGGGGTTTGTGAGTGAGGGAGGGTATAGTTGGTGCGTGTGGGAGTACCAGGCCAGTCTCGGTACACTTGAGGTGCTGGTGACTGTCTGTTGGGGAAACAGCTACCTGTAGATCACCAGCCAGCTCATTGGTGAGTAGGAGCAGTATCTGAGGGTTGGTTTAGTGAGTGGAGGTGAGTCAGAGAGTGTATAATGAATAGGAGTGAGTGTTTTTTTTAACACTGGCTATCTAGACTACTGGACAAACAACTTCTACCAGGAGACCACCAGCCAGCTCATTGGTGATTACAAGCAGTATCAAAGGTTGGGATAGTGAGTGGGGACGAGTTGGAAAGATTGAGTGGGGAAAGGCATAGTAGGTGTATGTAGTGGGCTTATGTCCATCTGCAGGGAAAAAAACTTCAACCTGGAAATCGCCAGCCTCTGTACTAGAACAAGTTTTTAAAAAGAGGTTTACACAGTACCAGTGTAGACAGGAATGTATCTCAACTGTTAATGAACTGATCTGAATATTGTACCACACTAGACATGTGCCTTTTTTTTCTACCCATTAATTAATGGTTTACATGACAAAATTAACTATTGATTAATGTTGAGTTCTCTTTTCCAGTGATATGCAATCTAAATTTAAATAAACACATTTTTTTTTTTTTTAGCAATAATAGAGAACTAAATTACTTTATATTTTACTTTTCCCCATTTCATATATATGTTTATATACCATTTCAGCAACGGTTTACAAGTGCCATGTGCTGGCCAACTCAGAGTGTGGTTTGTGTCTGAACCTGAACTACACCCGCCCCTACCTCGAGTGTGTGTGGTGTTACGGCACATGCAAGTACAACACCTGGTGCCAGACCCCCAGTATTCTGTCCTGCCCTGCCCCTGAGATTCACAATGTAAGTAGACTTATGTTAGTTGTTACACTCATAAATAATTCCAATTATAGCATTCTGTATACCATGTAATCATTCAGTATTGGTACATTTCTAAATGATCTCAAATGTGATTGTATTTAGTATGGTCATTTGACAGTTGAATATTGGTATATGCTAAGAGTGCATATACTGACTAAACTGTTTAACAAGGAAAGTTTTCAGTCATGGAATATCAGTACTTACTGATAATTAACTCAAAGGAAAATATTTTGTATTCTGTGTACATACTTATTAACTGTAACAGATGCAAACATGCAGGCTTGTTTCCAAAATATTTACTTCAGTAATTTCATTCCTCATTAATAAATCTTTGGAAGATATCCTAGGGATAACTGACACCAATGTATTGTGAATCAGAAAAATTATAATAAACAAATGCTTGTTTCTAGGTGTATCCTCTGTCAGGCCCCATCCAGGGAGGCACCAATGTGACGATAGTGGGGAAGAACCTGGGCGCCACCTTTGAGCAGATCGAGAATGCGGTGTCCGTCGCTAATGTCAAGTGTACACCGTACCGCTCAGAGTACTCCCCATCTAGAAGGTATGTGTGTTAGTAACTCTGCATTCAGAAAAAACCTTTGAAATTAGTTGTCTCTCTTCTGTCTCTCCTCCTCTCTTAATTGTTGTATCTGTTGTTGTTTTTTATTCTGTTTTTCTTGTACTCTCACTCTCTCCCTCTGTCTGTCATATTCTCATTATTTTCTTTTTGTTATTTCTGTTTCTTGCTCTCTCTACTTTTTTCTCATTTCTTTCCCTTTTCTATAAAGATAATTCTGTTTTAAAATTTACACTTAGTAAAGATTATTAAAATAAATTAAATCAGACTGTGTGTTTACATAGGTGGTAAAACTCCATAACAAGATACCTAAATTCCATTTTAAGAAGAGTAATATAAAAATAACTGTATATAAACTTGATTCTTTGTGTGTATTTCAGAATTGTCTGTCGCACTGCCTGGAGAGGACAGATAGCAGATGGCTATGTCAGAGTTCGGATTGGATCGGCTGAAGCAACATACAGCAAGCCTTTTCAGTACAGAGTAAGTACTTTAGCTATAACTGTTGTTATTTCAGTTTGTTCTTGTGCTTAAAGCCACTACAAATGTGTAGTATGTTGTCCTGGTCACATATTTCAGTCATCTGAGTGTCTGTTTAGGATAGAGTTGATAGTTTTTTTTTTATTGTTACTTGTTACTAAGAGAGATTTACACTGACCTATAAAGTTTGATCAACTCCTTACTGCATTTTTTAGATGGAAGCATAACAAAATATGAGGTGAAGGGTGAGGAGGGGACTAAAGGACAAATATGTCATCAAAATAATTTTCAATTAAAAAATGTGATTTACAATTTTCTGCCGTTGCTTATAGAACATTTTATACAAACTAGCATGTTTTGCATATAATTACTAATAACATGCAGTAACAAGCAAATCATTGTGTTTTTGTTTTAATATATTAAAAGCTTCTTAGTAATTTCTAAACCAGAATACCAACATGTGTTGTAATATTTGTATTATTTTTACAGAGTCCAGTTTTGACTTCCATTAAGCCTTCAAATGGACCAAAATCTGGGGGAAGCAGAATTACCATATATGGACGTGACCTAAACACAGGAAGTAAAATTGAGGCCAGCTTTGGTGAAGAAAGATGCATTGTGGACAAGTAAGTACTGTTATGTCATGGAATGTTAATATGTATTTTCTCATTATCAAATATGCCAGTGCTAAGAATGTGCATTGTGGACAAATATTTTTTATGGAATGTATTCATGGAGTGTTAGTACACACTTGCTCATTATAAAACATACCATTATCAAGTCTAATTTCAGACAACTCAGATAGATTATTTTAAATGCTTTTTGTTTTTCACTTTAGGTCCACTGTGACACCAACCTCACTTGTTTGTATCACTAAGGAAGTGTCCGATGCTACTCCCCGGTCTCCCATCAAGCTGTTTTACGATGGCCGCGAGTTCATCCTCAACAGAGACTTCTTCTACAGGGAGGACCCAGTCATAGAGAAAATCACACCGCTGAAAAGCATTGCAAGGTGACTATTATTCTTATATCCCTTAAACATTTATACATGCTGATCTAGGCTTGGGTATAAGCCAACTTGGGTTTTGGTGTTTATCCAGACAAGTGGGATTATAGATAATAAAAATCACTCTCTACAACTATTGATTTAAAGTGAGAATCTTGTCACATAAAATCATCACATTTAAGCACTGGTCGTCACTGTAATCTTGTACCTCCCCAACCATTGCTCCATAGCTCTGGTGATAGACGTGGTGTGTTCTGTCCTGTAGGATGAAGTACATCAAAGTTCCCCTGATGCTAATCGGAAAGAGTATCCCATATCAAGTGGCTGTAATGGTTGTCTTTTATTAACTAAATAGTCTTTAACTATGTCAAATGGCATATAGCCAAAAATAAAATGTATTGATTATATTAATTAGACGTTTTATTCCATATATTGTTAGATATAGTTGTTTAAAAAATATGAATATTTTCAGTGGAGGTCGATATCTGAATGTGTATGGGAAGCACTTTCGCTACATCCAGCAACCACAGATGTTTGCCTACATTCCAGCAGTGAACAACCAGTTTATAACCACTAAGGCTACGGTATGTTTTAAAATAGTTTTCAGTAGTCTGCAGTTTGAATTTAAAAAATCTATTTTGTTATGTCAGGGAAACAACTGGCTTTAACAGTTGTATATTTGTGAATATAGCCACAAACTTGCATATATTATTTATATTTTTCTCAGTTATGTATCCATATCAGGGTAGATTAAATAGATAATGTTAGTATTAAATACTTTGATATTTTGTGGGGCCAGAAATACCCATGATGTTATAAGCTCAATCTATTTAACATATTCCATTATATAATGTAATTATTGTATGAAAATATAAATATATGACTTTATACATTGAAATTGTATATATCCAGTCAATTTAATTTGTATGCAGAGAGCATTCAATAAATTTAAGTCATTACAGAAATGTTACTCATAGATATTATGTCAACATCCTTGTTCAGTTCAGTATGCACACAATAACCAAAAAAGTTACACTCACAAATGATAAATCACCATTGTTTCAGGATTGCTTTTTATAAACTCATAGGTAATATGCCATCACCATTATTTCCTGGATTGCTTTATATAAACCCATAAATAATGTCATCACCATTGTTTCAGGATTGCTTTGTTCTGAATGGAGCCACCATGCAGTGCCCCACCCCAGCTCTACCTGCTGCTGTCAGAGAGCAGACCCGCCTCAAACGCTCCCCTTGGACCACCCCTGCCAAGAGGTCTGTGGACACTCTCAAAGTCCAGCTGGCCTTCAAGATGGACTGGGTGAAGTCTGTGCTCAACCTGTCGGCCTCCGCGTCTGACGTGGACTCCACCATGCATTACTACCCTGACCCCGTGGTGTACAACTTCACTGAGCAGCATGGCGTGAAGACGTTCAAAGGAGAACTCTTGATTATAGAGGTGAGTTATGTTTTAAAACATTTTTTTAATTAAAACATGGAGCATGATAAGATGTTCACTGGAGAGCTGTTGAATGTTGAAGGCATTTCTGTTTGAAAATGTTTGTGTAAAGTTTTGAAATGAATGTTTAAATTTGATTTGGTTTAGAGGTGGATTCACCATCATAAATAAGGTGACATGAAAAATATATTGGAATATTTATCATTCATTTTAATGTGAATGCTGTTTGGTTTAAAGTTAGGTCCAGTTTAGTTTCTGTTTCACATAATAGCAACTTAACACATTATTGCTTTCAGGGTAAGGACCTGACACTAGCAGCAGAAAAGCGTGATGTCTTGGTTTTGATTGGTCAGAAGTTGTGCAATGTGACAACTTTGTCATCAACACAGATCGTGTGTCTCCCACCCCCAGATCAACCCCCCGGTGTGGACAATGAGGGCAAGGCAGACAAACAGGAACTGCCCAATGTTGTTGTGAGTTATGCTGTTGTTGTTTCTATTTATTTTCAGTCCACTTATATCCATTTAAAGTTTGATGACAGTATTATGCATACATGGATTCAGATAAAACAGTAGAGGAAATTAAGACAAGAAAAAACCTATGCCTACCAGCCCATTAGCTAGTGACATAGCGCATTGTGCTACTACAGTCACTTGATGAGATACAAGTTGAAATAAATAAAAAGTAAATATGCAAAAACTATACCAGTATATATCTTTACACTAGTTCTGTATTTTATCCCAGGTGAGCATCAACAACCTGAGGTTCCAGGTGGGGCGGGTGGAGTACGATGTCCCGGAGAAGTTCAGTTTCCCCATGGAGGCGATTGCGGGGATTGCGGCCGGTGGGGGGTTCCTCCTGCTCGTCATCGTCCTCATCCTCATCATCTACCGGCGACAGAGCACCAAGGCTGAGCGTATCTACCTCAAGCTGCAGATACAGCTAGACAACCTGGAGAGCAATGTCAGGAACGAGTGTAAACAAGGTGAGACCGAGCTCTACATGTAGCAGTGATGGTCAAAAGTTTGGGTCATAGTTCTAATTTTCATATAGGTTTATGGAGTTAGGCGAGATAGTTTTATTGTTCCAAAGAAGCCATGTTGGTGTAAAGTTTGGGTCTTATTTACATGGATTTAAGACTTATTATTTTTAATGTGGTGTTGTTGTGGAGTGATGATCATTGCGAAATGGTGTCCAGGTCATATTAATAAAGAAATAGGGCCATTGTTGAAAGGAGTTGTGAACTTCGTGTTATGGTAATTGCGTCACAGTGATGTTGAATAAGGGTCATAGTGGTATAGAATTAGATCTATAATGATAGCTAGTTTTCACACTGCAATCATCATAAGCAATGTGTTGATGCACTGTTATCATGTTGACAATAAAATAATTATATAAAGACAATTCAGATAAGTAATATATGACAAACATAATGTTATGCTCTTCAGAAATATGAATCTAAATATTGTTTTTAACACATGAATTTCGTAAAATTTTCAGCATTTGCTGAGCTGCAGACTGACATGACTGACCTGACAGGGGACATTGTGGCTAGTGGGATCCCGTTCTGGGATTACCACTCCTACACGTTCAAGGTTCTCTTCCCTGGGATGTCCGACCACGTTATACTGCACCCACCACTGGTAAACACTTTTTATATATAAAAATACCACGCTGCACCTGCCACTGATAAACATTTATATACAAAAATACCTTCTCTTTTGAAGCAGTGTTAAGAAAAAAATGAAATGATGCTGTTAAACACATCTTATATAGAGAAATACCAGTCACTTTTAGAGACTATAGCAGTGTTTAAGAATAATATTCTACTTCACATATTACATACACAAAAATATATTCTCTTTTGCAGCAATACATTTTGTTTATTATTTGGTTTTGTTTTATGGTGGTGTAGCTATAAGTTGTTAATTATTCACCTGTTTTAAAAAGAAAAATACTGAATTACTTTATAGTGTATAAACGTATCTCTTGCAGACTGGTATAGTAATAATGTAAGTTAGGGCTTATAATAATACAACAGTGTTTGCAGCCTTTGCCTCTGATCTGTCTGTTCCACAAATACCAAAAACAAGTATTACTATGTAATGCAACCTTTTTTGCACTAAGTGTCATTCAATTAATAAAAGTACAACAGTTAAATGTTTTATTAAAAAAAATTCTCCATGAAGACCTGGTATATATTCTGTTATATTCACTTTGGTATCTTTCAAATGCCACCCATCTAAGACATTTACTACATTACCTTTCAATAATACTCAAGCACTTTATACTCTACACAGATTTAGAAAATCATGACTATATGTAACTGTGTGCTAATTTATGACAGATCATTTATAAAATGCTATAACAAATGTTTTGTTCTGTTTCTACAGCAGAAGAACGGTCGGTTCCGGTTCTCAGACCAGGGTCTGCAGCAGTTCCAGCAGCTGCTCAACAAGAAGACGTTCATTCTGACCTTCATCAGGACTCTGGAAAACCAGCGGGGGTTCAGCATTAGAGACAAGTATGTTGTTAAACTCACCAAAACAAAGAATAGTAATTTTAAAATCATTTAATGACACTCAGCACATTTTTATTAATGACGACATCAGCATGAGAAATATTTTACGAAGAAAATTTGCTGGTGACTCAATGACTGGTATCAATCTTAAAATCTAGTGTCAGGCTCTAACCACTAAGCTATCTAGGTGCCTTTAAACATACACTTGCACATGCATGCATACATGCAGACACACATACACACTGGCGCGCGCGGGCACACACACACACACACACACGTGTATGCACAGACTTTATCGCCAAGCCATTCCATTTCCTCAGCTGTTTGGCAACAAAAGAAGTTATAATGAATTTAGTTCATTATTGTCATGACCACTGTATGTTTACCTCTTGTATCTGAGATGATATAATATTTGTCAGTTTGTAAAGATTTCTTTTTGTTTTTTCTTTCCAGAGTGAATGTTGCCTCTCTTCTTATTATCATATACCAAAGCAACATGGAGTATTGCACTGAGTAAGTACCTTTCATAACTAATTTTGAATCACTGGAGTAAACAATTATAGTTGGAATAATAAATGTTAACAGTATAAAACTACATTTTATGAAGAGAGTATTATGTTAATCAGTGTAAATACATTTGGTAGTAAGGCTATGTATTATAATAACTACACTAATAAATAAATGTTAGCAGTATAAAACTACATTTTATGAAGAGAGTATTATGTTAATCAGTGTAATATATTTGGTAGTAAGGTTATGTATTATAATAACTACACTAATAAATAAATGTCGATAATTTTACACACAAAAAAGAAGAAAAAAAGAGAAAAATACTGGTATTTAAAATCTTGTTAATGTTATATTGTTGACTTTAGCTTTTATTCTTAATAAATATTTTCAAATGTTTTACAAATTATACAAAAGTTCTATGTATTTGCTGTTTTCTTTGCAGAATATTGAAATGTCTTCTGACAGAATTACTGGAGAAGTCTGTGGCTGGACGTCATCCTAAACTGATGTTGAGAAGGTACTAACAGTTCCACTCACAAACCAATTCCTAATGATTACAATATTAAATTCTAATAGACTACAGATGGCACAGGAAACTTCAAAGTAAATGCCAACAACAACAGCTATATACTTGCAGGCTTTATAATGTATGACAGTTTTCTTCTAGAATCATAGATGTGTATAGTTAAGAATGAAATCAAGGTTTTGATGTATTTTGTTTACTATTGTCCTTTTTTGTTTGTTTTCAGGACAGAATCAGTTGTAGAGAAAATGCTGAGTAACTGGTTGGCGCTGTGTCTGTACAAATATTTAAAGGTGATTATCTTAGATATTTAATAATTTTTTTAATTATTGAAAACACAAATAATATCAATTATAATGATTTAAAATAGAGTTGTGATTGATAGGACTGAGTGTATATCTTTCATAAATCATTAACAAATACAGTTTCATAAAGTAACATAAGGATTGACTACAACCAACAACCACCTGGGACAATGAAAGATATCCACCTCTCTTGATCACCTTTAGTCCCATAGGTCTGTTGTTTAAGTGTTCACATTAACCATGTAATGTCCAAACTTCTGTAAGCATCTTCGCTATTTGACATTAACTATTTGACATTATCTCTGAATAACTTAAATTGTTTTTGTTCCAGGACCATGCAGGCTCATCACTATTCATGCTGTACAAGGCCATCAAGCTGCAGGCGGAGAAAGGCCCGGTGGACTACGTGACAGGAGACGCCCGGTACTCCCTGTCAGAGGACAGGCTGCTCAGAGAGAAGATAGAGCCCAAAATATTGGTCAGTCAGCTGTTGTAGTGTAGTTAAAATAATCACACTGTTAGTGATAGTAGCATTTGGGTGCATTGTTAATTAAATCATTCTGGGCATGGCTCAAAATTATCAGTCAGCAGTTACCAAATGCGACCAAATTCCCATCTTGATGACTCAGATATTGATAATTAATAACATTAGTTGCCCAAATGTTTCGATGTGGGCCATATTAACAATTGTACTGCAATTTAAAAAAAAATCTTTCCACAACATTCCAAATGCTGGCTTTGTGGAATTGACTATATTTGACGAAATACTATTTAATGTTAGGGCCACCTGAAACATGTTTGGGCCACTGAATATGAAAATATTTAATTTTGGGCCACCAATTAATTTTTTACAAGTTTCTAGATCTGCTGAGTGAAACTGAGTCCAGTAGTGTAATTCTTGGGTGAAGGAATTTTGTAGAGCATAGTGGTCAAATGTTTTCACTTGTTCAAAATATATTTAAGCACTGGCAATTGTGACATTATCCCTATAAATATATCAAAAATATATCCCTATAAATATATCGATCAATCAGTCAGTCAGTCAATCAATCAATAATGAACAACAAGCAAATAAAAACAAACAATTAAATACCTGAATAAATTAACCTTCTCATTTCCCCCCACAGATGCTGAATGTGGAGCACAATGGGGAGATAATCCAGGTGCGTGTGTTGGACTGCGACACAATCACACAGTCCAAGGAAAAGATGTTGGACCTGCTGTACCGCAACATACCGTTCTCACAGAGACCATCTGTCCACGAACTGGACTTGGGTAAGCATGATTTGTAATGTGTGCAGCATATTCCATTAAATATATGCACACACCATTAAAGAACCATGTGGTTAACATTAAAGTAATATAAATATTTATTTATCTGTGTTATAAAGTGTATAACATTCTATTTGTGTATCATTTGTATGCAACATGTCATGTACAGTGATATATTATCCTCAACCCTGATGCCATCATGCAAATATCTAGGGCAATGTATTTAAAATGTAATACAAATAATACACATTAACACACAAGAACACTAACAAAGATATTTCAGTAATTAATGAGTTAATTAGCTCTCTAATCTATTTAAAATATAATAAAAGTAATATAAATGAATTCATAAACCCCCACCCCCTAATTACTGGGTTAGTTAGCTCTCTAATGTTGTTGTGTTTTGTTATAGAGTGGCGCAATGGTCCAATAGGTCCTGCTATGCTGCAGGATGAGGATGCGTCATCCTCCAGTAAGGACGGTTGGCGCCGTTACAACACACTGCAGTACTACAAAGTCACAGATGGTGCCTACATGTCACTAATACACAAACAACAGAGCATCAAGGCTCTGAATGGTGAGTACAAACAACAGAGCATTGAGTTTCTGAATGGTGAATTAATACACAAACAACAGAGCATTGAGTTTCTGAAGGGTGAGTTAATACACAAACAACAGAGCATCAAGGCTGTGAATGGTGAGTTAATACACAAACAACAGAGCATCAAGGCTGTGAATGGTGAGTTA
>JAUTBW010101375.1:0-16140 GCA_032361425.1 Peltospira smaragdina | reverse complement strand
GGGTCCACCATGTGGGATCGATCCGACGACCCACCGCACCATGAGCGAACATGCTTACCACTGAGCTATGTCCCGCTTCTCCAGGTGGAATTGATTCAGTGACCCACCAGATTATAGTGAATGCTTTACTTCTGAGCTATGTCCCACTCTGTGCTATTTAATGCAGACCACATTAAGGATTAGATTTCTGTATTTGTATTTTTCAGAAAGCGAGACAGAATAGACCCAGCAATCAGACTGACCTACTATGGGTTCATGCTGCCATATTTCATCAGGAAGATTCTCAGTTTCTTGCTTCGATTTGTGGTAAGCATGCTGTAGTTAAATCACGGAACATTTTGTTCAGTACTGCAGTGCACAGATAGATGCACAGTTAGTTAGTTACCCAGGAACTTTTGTACTTCTTGCATGAAAATTTACATTGGTTTTCTGAATTGTTGCATAAGGGCAGGCCACAATCTATTACTCTATCCATGGGCACACATTGATGTCACTGGTTCACAAAGCTGTTTTTCCACAATCCAATTGCCCATTCTGTATCGCAGTCTATTTACCATTTATTTATGCAGGAACCAATGACAGCTGATGTACTGAAACTTCAGACCAACACTGTACAAGAATGGTGGAATCTTGCTGACAGGATGGACGTAAGTAAAAACCTGTCTTTTTTTCAGAAACACACATAGGCTACTCTTTCCAGTTAGTATTAAGGGATCTTTTATGTGCACCATTCCACAGTCAAGATAGCACATACCACAGCCTTTGTTGAACCAGCTGTAGAACATCATTTCAATTAACAACATGGTAATAAAACTTTCCCTCCTTCTTTTGATTTACTAGTTAAAGTCATAAATCAGTTTAAAAAAAAAAAAAAAGGGGGGTTATTCTGTTTAAGGCACATTATTTTGTATGGCATCATGGGTATTTATACACTTGTATCTCAGAAGCAAAAGTATTGGGAGGGGGACATAACTCAGTGGTATATATTTGTTTGGCAAGTATGTTCGCTCATGGTACGGTGGGTCATCGGATTGATCCCACATAGTGAACCCATTGGGTTATTTCTCACTCCAGCCAGTGCTCCATGACTGGTGTATCAAAGGCCGTATTATGTGCCATCCTGTCTATGGGATGGTGCATATAAAAGACCCCTTGCTGCTGATTGGAAAAAGTAGCCTATGTGGTGGCAGCGGGTTTCCTCTCTAACTATTCACATGGTCCTTCACTATATGCCTGACGTCATATAACTGCATAACAATGTGTTGTGTGCGTTGTTAAATAAACATTTCTTTCCTTCTTTCCTTCAGTATTCCTCCCTTGGTTACTAATATGTCAGAGATATGGTTATTTCGTAGTAAGAGGGGAAAAACACAGCCTTCACATAAGCTACTCTTTCAAGGTAACAGCAAGGGATATTTTATATGCACTATTCCACAAACAGGAAAGCACTAGTTGTGGAGCACTGGCTGGAAATACATTATTTTAAGGACAAGATGTTGTTTTTATTTAACAACAAACTCCAAGTATCACTGGAATGAAAACAGTTGCCATTGTTTCCAAAAAAAACACAAAAAAAAACTATTTTTATATATCGTCACTTTAGAATGAAAAGGTCGTAAGTGACTTTTTCAGGTGTCTGAGAAAACCAGAAAAATATCTTTCATTCATCTTGAAAAATCATGAGAGGGTTTACAATGTGCGAGACAGTTTATCTATAATTCATATTGTAAACTCTCAACAGAATTTTCAAAACGGATAACAGATATTTTTCTAGTTTTCTCAAACACCTGAAAAAGTCACTTATGACCTTTTCATTCTAAGGTGACAAAATATGCTGTAATTAGTCTCATTAATCATTTATCAAACTTGAAATCCATAAAAGTGTACGACCTTGACATTCAACAAAAAATGCAGATTAAAATTGTAGTAGCTTATGTAAATGCAACTAAGTAGGCTAATTGTGTTTTAAGAAGATCAGTTTGCAACTTGATTGGAAATGAATAATAATGTTCTGCCGAAATTTGAATCTGCATTTTAAACTGACCAGAATAATTCAATTAGCTGAATGTCAAGGTCGGATATGTGCTATATAGCAAAATGGCCTCACTGGAACGTTTGAGGTCCAGTGGATGTCTACGTGAAATAACGGACCGAAGAATTTAATCTTGATTAACTAGTTGTGGGTCAGCATTAATGATAGCCTGATCTTTTCATCCAAATAAAAAATTGCTGTCACAAATTCGGCCTAGTTTGAGACAACAATATGTCAAGATTTATCTTCCTAACAAGAAATACCTGTTGCAAATTCAGACATGTACTGAGCAATGCTAAGACTGTAAGTACTGTTGAAATGGTGACACACCATTAGGTAATTGATTGTTATTTTGGCGAAAAACAACTGTATTTTGACTTCTATTGCAGACAGAATTCTTTCTAGCAATATAATATTAGGTTATGTTCTGTTGTTGTTTTTTTGATGAATGAGCAATTTTCTATTTAAATGAAATTTTTGTTTAAAAAGGCAATCTGATTTCTAAACTAAGCGCTTACATAAACAAATTTTAAAAATAAAGATTAGGTCATGGACATTGCTGATTGATTTCTAGTTTGAGAGAAACTGACATTACATCAAAGTTTATCTAATGAGAAATTTGTAGAAAATTTGGCTTTCATGCTCAGAATAAAATTACTGATCATGAACATGAAAAAGTTTGTAGCTATTCTAACCTAAAAATACTTAATTTGCAGTTACACTTACATGATACTACTGAAAAGTAATCCGCTGATGTAAAATGTTGAATATTTCTGTCAAAATGTGTTGAAAACCTAATAATTGTAACAAGGACATATTTAAAAAAAATTGAATGTAATTTTATTATTCTCTAAGTTTTATAAGTTCTGTAGTTTAACTGAACTTTACACACTTTGAACAAATATTGTTTGTGATCTATTGATATATTATTTCAACAGTATATGTCCCAGCAAATATGTTGTGGATATCACAGACATATTTGTTTCTAGCAGTGTAAAGTAAATACAAGTTTTGTTTTTTAAGGTCTTGCAGAACTTGCTCACAGAGAATACCAGGCTGGTGACTATGAACATGCAGAACAACATTGCATGCAGTTGTGGCGCCAGGAACAAGATAACACTGGTGTACTTCTCTTGCTTAGCAGCATACACTTTCAGTGTAGACGTCTTGAAAGGTATGTATTTAAAAGTAGTAATACAAGTTCTGAAATATCATAATTAATACAGTCTAAGTTTTAAAGAAAATTCTACAAACTTAACCTAACCACTGCAGGCGAGATATCTCACTCAACATTATGGAAGCAGAGTTGCCGTTTGCCGATAATAGTGTGTCCCTTTCATACAATTTTCCCGTCATTTTACACCCTGAAACATCTAGTGTGCAACAGGTCAGTGTTTACTGCTATGGTTTGATTTTGTTAGTTTAAAAAAATTTACTGAGAAATTTTGTTTAAAAACTCAATTTTCTTCGGCGTTTACGTTTGACAGTAATGGCGGTATGTCACAATCACATTGAGGGATTGATAGCTGATTGAATCAGCTAATTTGATGGTTATTTTGATCGTTATATGCCCATAGAAAATTGTGAAATGGCCGACAAACCATCAAATTGGTTTCAGGAAAAAACTGGAGTCGACCCGAGTACATTGATTATTAATAATGAATGATTTGCCAGACGGCTGGCTTCTAATGTACATAAGTAAAGCTGACTTCGTATATTTTTTGCGCAATTTTGATCATTTTAAACTGATATAAAATATAACCTAAATGGGAAAAAAAAAAAAAAAAAAATTTCGTTCCAATTCACATACGAACATCATTTTACGTTCTTAGTTAATTCTATATTTGTATACCTACTAACAATTTTTTTTTTTTTTTTTTTTTAATAATTCTGTAGTCAGAAAGTTAATGACCGATTCAACCTAATCTATATAACTAACAGGGATGTGGAATTATTAGAAATGTCACTTGGCTCAGCACATGTAGTCCCTGTAAATTTACTTGCCCTGGCAAAAAGTTACTAAAAAAAACGAGAGTGCAAAAAAAATAAAAATAAAAAAATAATAATAATAAATATTTATCTAGATCCGTTTTAATGACATTATCTTTGGAAGATGATTTTATTTGACACAAAATATGTTTACATAATTTTTCAAGAGCTATAAAGTAACACATCATTCGACATTTCCTATAATAAACAAACCGGAATTATTGTAGGCAATGAGTGGATGTTCATGGCACACAAAACAGTACACAGTTCCGTTGTCTGCTTTTTACAGCCAAGGGAAGTCTATAATCCAAAGTTTTTGAAAGTCCCTGTTTCATTTTTTTTTTTTGCATCATACTCAAGATACTTTCCAGACTTAAGTTCTCTTATGGCCTTGGGTGGGTTGGATGGTTTCGATTGGGTGCCTGACAAACCCATTTTGATTACAAATTTGTGGATCTTCGACATTTTATTTCTACCAAAAATTAGACTAGCTGCTGTGAACCATAATACAACAGGCACGATAGGCTAAATGTATAGGGAATATCGTGAAGAACAGTATGGTATTTGCAGTGTTTGTTAAAAATATTTAATAATCTTTTTAATCCACTTGTCCGCGGGCAAGCAGTATGAAAAAAAGTACTTGTCCAGGTGTGTCACGTACTGGATCGGGCTAGTCGGGCATACTGATTCCACACCCCTGATTAATACCCACTCACCTGTTTCTGAAGTATGTGTTACAAAAGTAAATTTCTGACATTTTAAAGTATTTAAGCATTTAGGTCACTGCACTGGAGGGAGGGAAAATATTTAACAACAACACATTTAATTTATGGTTATGAGATTTTGTTAGGACCATTCTGATCGAAATGGAACCTGCTTTTGCCATATAGGCTATTCTTTCCAATTAGCAGCAAGTGGTTTTTTTTACATGCATCATTCCAGACAAAATATCACATACCATGGTCTTTGTTCAGTGTTTGCCATCTGGTGAAGTCGGTTTTACTTGTGTACACTAGAAGCTAAATGTCTGGCATATTATCAATTAATCCATGTACTTCATTGACTCCAGTTTTTTTCTGTAAACAACTTGGATATTTTGTCAGGCATTTGACAGTGGCATAAAACAATAAATTTATTATCATATAAATTAGCTGATTCAATCAGCTATCATATTCTTAAAAGTGATCATGATGTTTGTCATTATTGTCTAACAAAATCGCCAGAAGAAAATTGTGGTTTTAAATATAAATTTCTAAATATTAAAAACAAAATATAGCACTAAACACTGAATATTTTCCGTTGGTCTGGGCATGCTCACTAGTCGTTTCTGTGTGCAAAATGGCGGGAAATTGGAATTAAATGGACACACTACTAGCAGTAGTCAGAAGAAAAGTTTAATTTACAAATGCTATGCACTACATAAAATAAATTGATTGGTTGCATATAATATTGTTTGAACACTTACCCTCTACTTTTTCCTTTTAACTTAGGTCTGCTTATTTTAGTCAACTGGCTATCAAGCAAAACCCAGTACTTGCTGAGGCATATTCCAATCTAGGAAATGTATTCAAGGAACGAGGACAACTCCAAGATGCTTTGGAAAACTACAGACATGCTGTGCGGTTGAAACCAGACTTCATTGATGGATACATCAACCTGGCAGCAGCACTGGTAGCGGCTGGTGACATGGAACAGGCTGTTCAAGCATATGTCACAGCATTGCAGTACAACCCTGTAAGTAAAATTATGTGTACACACACACACACACACACACACACACGTATATGAAAAGGAATATTTCTAAGTGAAGTGGCATTTACCCTAAACAGTTGCTTCTGTTGTGACATAATCAGTCGATAAGGAATATAAAAAAATGTGTGATCAGTCTTTAATATATATATATTTTTTTTAAAGCATGAAGATCTTTGGCATGAATGTTCAGTTTATTGCATTACCAATTAGCTAATAATCATAAAAAAAAAAAAAAAAGAGTATAAATTACTGGTTTAATTAGTATGTTGCAGATTTAGAAAACAATAAATGAACATTTTCAATTTATAGACAAATATTATAATTTCTTTCAGGACTTGTACTGTGTTCGCAGTGATCTTGGCAATTTATTAAAAGCACTGGGGCGTTTGGATGAGGCAAAGGTAGGCTAGGAGTGTAAACCAACAACTTCATTATACTTGAACATTATTTTCAATAAAGTTAAAATTAATTGATACTTTAAAATTTGTACTGATAAAGTGATGTTGATACTGTGGTATTTCCTGACCAAAGCAGTTCCAGTAGTCCTAATTAATTGTTGTGCAGTTATTCACAGGACCAGAAAATCAGTCTTTACGTGAAATGACAGAACACAGACAGGTGACAAATGCTTGAACAAGTGTTTCTCTTGATCACTGTAATTTATAACAGAATTAAAACTGCTGGTAAAATGTTTCTCCCTGTATTTTCAAACAGGCAGAGCATATTCCAAGCATTGTCATTTCATTTTGACCAAGGTGTGTTTTTTCTGTTCTGTGTTAATTTGAAAATATACTGGTTGTTTCACAAATAATTTACTGTTAAGAAGTTTCCAGAGGTATAAAACGTTAATTCCAAAGAAATAAAATAGATCAAAACTTTAAAATCTACAAATTGGGTAACCAACTAAGTTTTGTAGCACAATTGATATTTTTAATTTGGCTGTTAAAAATGAATCATGGAAGAGGTTTAAAAAAAAACATTTTCCATGATGTTTCCTTTATTATTGCAGCTAGTACATTTTTTCATTTGAAAGTTAAAAGCACACTTTGCTCATTCAAGAAACACTTGTAGGTGCATTAGCAAGCATTTTTGGATCCCATTTTTTTGTTTTAAGTCATATTCTCACTGTAATACGAAGGGATCTAGCTATTTATCAGTAATGTAAAGTGTTATGCCTTGTTGGCCTTTTGTGTATTACAAGCAATTTAAAGTCCAGAAGTGCAATATAATAGAATGTACATATTCACACATTATTATTTGCTGAGGTTGTCAATATCTAGTGGTGAAAGTGCCTGCCTGGCACATGGTCAATCAGACATCAATCCCTTTTAGTAGCCACTAGGGATTTATTGTAATAAAAATGTTTCTGGTGCTGATGTTACCAGTAATATAAAAGTGTAGAAATGTCTTTATTATAATTTTTTTTTTTTTTTTTTAAGTAAGGAATGTGTGATGGTAAAAATGTTGTGCATAATGTATGTGTTAATATAAATATATATTGGGTTTATTATGTACTTGCACCTGCTACATGATGAATATTTTCAATTAACAATGATAGTATCTATATATTGTGGATGAACTATGTAAGATTGAAACATCTTAATTTCTGTGGTTGTAGATTTAATGTAACCACAGATAATGAACATATTTTACTTGGTGCTCTAGTTTGTGAGGCAGATAAGGATGTATAATTTAGTAATAAAACACATCATTTAGTAATAAAAAACCTGATGTTCCTTAGTAATGTTAATAAGTATATAGTTTGGTCTTGTTCATGTTAATATGTATGCAGTTAGATTCATTGCATTTTATTTAGTATCGGTAACTTAAAAGATCACTAAAATATTAAATGTAGTGTATACATCTAGACTTTTTGTGTTTGTTAAAAATGCTAATTAAAATGCAAATTTATTGATGAAGATATTGGATTTTATTGCTCCAAGTATAAATAAAATGTAAAATTGTTTTTAATAAAGGTAAAATGAAATATTGCACTTTAATACAAGTGAAAACTGTTCATTATGGATACACAGAAATTAGTTTGAGGAACCTGTTGATTTCAGCATAAATACAAATGTTGCTTAATAAGTTTATAATGTCATAGTCTGGTTTTGTCACTGAGATGGACTGATTTTCTACTTTGTTTACTTGATTGAATTTGGTGACTGGGCCAATACAGCAAATTAAATTAAGAGGTTGGATATCATTTCTTTTTGAGTTCTTCATTATTAGCAGAGATCACAAAACGAAATGTTTCCATTTCTTTATATTTTGATATGTTAAATATATTTATATGCTGACAAAATCATTACTATTTTACATTAACCAAATGAAATCGTGTAATTTGCTGTATTGATGCTTATTTGTTGTAATAGTTGTCTTTTTCTAGTAACTTGCCATGATCTTGCAGATCTGAAGATAGCTTTCCCTGCATTTAGAAGATAGCATACTGTGTGGCCGTTTAAAAAAAAAAAAAAGACTTTTCTACTTACCCATCAGGGAACATTTTGTTCAGTGTTGTCTTAAAATACAACACCAGTTTGACAATTTGCTACTGATTTCAGTTCTTTAGCACTAGTTGTTTATCAATTTTCATTTGTTAATCGAAATTTTAAAAACAAAATATTCCCTGCCTGTGAATGAATCCTGAGAAAAAAATATGGGTGGATGAAATGGCTTTCACAAACAGCTACCTTCTATCTGCTTCAAAAATTCATTCCTGGTAATGCTTTGGTCAGAAGAATTTTTTTTAAATTATTGAATCATGTTACTGATACTCTGTCATTTTACAGTTAATTTCATATATTCTATTTATAAAGATCTCAGTATCTCATAATGTTTTAAATACACAAACTGTTATTGTAAAGAACATTTAATTCACAGATACTGTATTTTGTTCACATGATACTAATTGCATTTTTTCTTTATAATTTCAACACTAGCCTTCTAGGTTGTGAGTGCTACTTGTTAATCTGAGTTATTGTTGGTCATACCGCCGGAGCTGTATGCAGTCCTTGAGCCAAGCTGGTATGGGTACTAGTATTTTTGCCAATTACATGGCAAATGTCGTATGTATACTGTGTTAAGAATGGGACAGTAGTTGTTGAGAACAACTTTGAAAAAAAAAATCCTTTTTAATTACTGTCTGAAAGTAATAATTGCCTAATTCATGTAATATTTGGCTTTAATAATAAAAATATTTTAATAAAAAATTTAACAACTTAATATATGGAAGGATATTCCTTCAGAAAATGAAAATTATATGCGCAGCGGTCGCTTAAGGCTTACTGCTGACACGCGCTTTGTGTCACTGCGGTCGCGCGACCATCCACTTCTCAACAATCCAGCAAAAATATTTTAATCCATTTCTTTTTTTAGATTACTGATACAGTTTTGATGTTTTGCTTTTTTAGCAGTATACAGTGTTGACGTTTCTTTTTATCAGTTATCTTACCACATGCATGCTTTTTGCATTACTGTTCATGGAATGTTGAGAGCTGGGTACGTAGAGGGAGTTGAGAGAAAGCATGACACATTTTGATGCAGTGCAGGATATAGCGGTTTTTCTCAATATTAAAATTTTAATCAAGGTAAATAAACATTTTTGTTGTTGATTTGCTTAAAATGTTTTAGTATTGTTGCATTATCCTGCACACTAGCTCTCTCTTGGGCCCTTCTGCATATCGGCGCTGGCGGTCGCTCAATGCTGTGCAGAGAAGCTACACTGCGCGAGCCCATTTTGAGGTTGACATGTTCTAATCGGTTGTATTTTCTTTTTCTCCCCTCCCTGTCCCCACCATTTCTTTTTTTACGCCCCTCATAGGCATGTTACTTGAAAGCAATAGAAACTTGCCCCAACTTTGCTGTAGCATGGAGCAACCTGGGATGTGTGTTCAATGCCCAGGGAGAGATCTGGCTGGCAATTCACCATTTTGAAAAGGTTTGTTGAGCATTGGTTACAGTAATACATATATTATTTTTTAAATGATGACATGTGGTCAGTTTAGCATTTGCTCACATTCAATAAATTTCTGTTCTTAATTATTTGAGCTGCCAGAAATTGATTACCATATATGCAGTTTAGTTATTTTAAGTAAATGCTAATTCCATTCTGATATACCCTTATTATTTACTTGGCATGAAGATGCTATTAGTCAGCACCATTTCCATTGTACAAGTATGAATAGCCGTGAGACTTAAATGAGATGGTTTCAAATGAGATGGGAGCCTTGATAGCCTAGTGGAATAAGTGCCTGATACACAATTAGTTCAAAGAGATCGATCCCTGATGGTTACCCACTAGGGATTTTTTCAGTTTAAATGTTTCTAATGCCGATATAACAATTAAAAAGTGCATCTTTAAATTCAAAATAATAATTTTAAAATACTGTTTCATATATTTAGGAAGAAATGTATTTTATAAACCTCGTTACACCGATATGTTATCGCTTGCTTATAGTGATTATTTTATCTCTCACATAGGCTGTTGCTTTGGATCCGAATTTCCTTGATGCCTACATTAACCTTGGAAATGTTTTAAAAGAAGCCAGAATATTTGACAGGTGAGAAGCTAGAATCCTGGACAGATGGTATTTTGTTTTATTAACTAAATAGTGTGGTGTCTTTTCATAAATGGGAAGTTATTTTAATATCTAATTAATAAATTGAGAAGCTATTAAGAAAGATATTACTACTGACTTGTAGATTTAAACTGAGTTCCTTTTATTTGTTGAGAAAGTGTTTTATTGGAGGTATTAAGGTGCAAAAATATTTCTTGGTTTTATATATTAATATATACAGTAGACTCTGTCCATAGAGGCATCGGTTGGGATCGATGTAACATGCCGGTTTAGACAGATATTACAAACTGAATAGTCGCTGGACAGGACCATCAAACTGTGCTGGTTTAGAGAGATGCTGGTATGGACAGAGAACATTGTGTGTGTGTGTGTATGTATGTATGTGCATATATATATTTTTAAAATTATTATTTTATTTTATTATACAGACCATGTTTACATGATGATAAGCAATTATGTTTAGGTTCTGATTGGAATATGTTCATCTGTTTTCAGGGCAGTTGCTGCATATTTGCGAGCCCTCAATCTGAGTCCTAACCATGCAGTGGTTCATGGCAATCTTGCTTGTGTGTATTATGAACAAGGGTAAGTTATGTGAAATGAAATATTTAGTTTAAAAAAACAACCAAAAAAACTGGTCAAATTAACATTTTCTTAAATTTGCTGCTTTAACGTTCTGTACATTGTATATTTCCCTGTTAGAATTAATGAAACAGTAGTTTTTATCAAAGGTAATTCATGTTGTGATCAGATGTATTATGATTTATTAACTGTTTTTATAAAAATTCATTACTGTTGTGATCAAGTGTATTTTTCAGCAGTCTACATGATACGCTTTTGGGTTTTCTTTCAGATTGATAGATTTAGCTGTTGACACTTACAAGCGAGCCATTGAACTTCAACCAAATTTTCCAGATGCTTACTGCAATTTGGCTAATGCACTCAAGGAAAAAGGACAGGTAATAATTATAAATGTATTTCTATAATTGCTGCTTTTATGTTTGCATAAAACTTCATACAGTTTAGTTTATAGTTTAGGTTTATTCTGAAATGTGGTTGGTAGTTGATCCTCTGAAAATTAGTGTAGATGATTTTCTTAATGAGATGGAAATGTTTTAGGATTTTTAATTTTAATAGACTTGTAATAGATAAAAAAACACTATTAAAATTGATATGATTTAGATATTCTGACTATACAGTCTAATTGTATGTTTCAATCCGGTGCAACAAATCACATAATGAGAACGTCCCTATATTGTTTTGGTTGAACTCTGTGTGATGTTGAAAAGTGCAATATCTAAATTTGTGTGTTACGGTCATTTTTATTTCCCAGGTGGAGGAAGCAGAAGAATGTTACAATACTGCCCTCCATCTTTGTCCCACGCACGCAGACTCCCTGAACAACCTGGCTAACATCAAGAGAGAACAGGGAAACACAGAAGAAGCAGTGAAATTGTACTTGAAGGCTTTGGAGGTAAGAAACCCTTTAGAAATATATTTTTGTCGGTGCATTTGGAAATTGCATCTTTTCAGAAGAGAGATTGTTTAGTGTGCGAGTGTTGTATTTTTTTTTGGTAAGATCCTTATTTGTTTAGTGTGATAGTTTATTACTGGTTTCGTGTGATCTTTATTTAAAAAAAACCTTTGTATTCACAGGTGTATCCTGAGTTTGCTGTTGCACATTCTAATCTTGCCAGTGTTCTGCAACAACAAGGAAAATTGCACGAAGCATTAATGCATTACAAAGAAGCAATCAGGTGGGTTAATATTCAGTCTGTAAATATAATTTCCCAACAAACAACTGACAAATAGATAAATCATTATTTGTATTATTTATATTTCGTGAAACAATACTTCATAAACATGCAGATCCATCTGCATTATTTAAACATTGTTTTCATATAAATGGTGTTCTTAGTGGATGAACAGTAAAATTGTTAGTACAAAACGTCAAGACTTTATCGAGAACTACATGTTGGAAATTATTCTTAAAATTAGCAGAATAGAAATGAAAATTTTAATATTGTGCTATTCAAACTTACAGAATCTCACCTACATTTGCTGATGCATACTCCAATATGGGAAACACCTTGAAGGAAATGCAAGATATACAGGGAGCACTCCAATGTTACACACGAGCCATACAGATAAACCCAGCCTTTGCTGATGCCCACAGCAACCTGGCTTCAATTCACAAAGACTCTGGCAATATTCCGGAGGCAATAGCATCTTACAGAACAGCTCTGAAACTGAAACCAGACTTCCCAGATGCATACTGCAATCTTGCACATTGCTTGCAGGTAAGTACAAAATGTTCACACCACATCTGAATCACACTATTTGACATGATTGCACTAGATATGCATTTATTTAGGTGGTATTGATTATGCATTTATTTAGGTGGTATTGATATTTTGTTAGTGTTTTGTGTTGTGGGTTTTTTTAAACACGACTGAAGTGTAATACATTGCTTAACCACAAATCCATTTAATTAGTAGAATGTTATATTAATATTTTTTTAATCTAGCATTTTCTTGCATAAATTTAGAATTGTTCTTTGTTTTTAATTTAAAAAAGGTAGTACGTGTTATTTTAATATTAGATATGCAAGAATAAATTTTTTATATGTAGATTGTCTGCGACTGGACAGATTACAACAACCGAATGAAACGTCTTGTGCAAATAGTTCAAGAACAACTGGAAAAGAATCGTCTTCCTTCAGTCCATCCACACCACAGCATGCTTTATCCATTGTCTCACTCAATGCGCAAAGCTATTGCCGCCCGCCATGCCAGTCTTTGTTTGGAAAAAGTAAGTAGAAATATTTTATGCATTTAAATATACACCATGGTAGCAGTTCTTATATTGAAAACGAGTACATTTTCTTCCTTTTTTTGTACTGTCATTTGTTAATATTCTTGTCTGGTGTGTACACTGAAGCAGATATATTTGTAATGGTATTATAACTACATTAAAAAAAAGATTTAACCTAATGTTTCTAAGTGCTTGACTGTGATTGATATTATGTAATAACATAATGCATTTATTACTTAGATAAATGTGCTTCACAAGCCAGCCTATGACCACCCGAAAACCATAACATCCAGTGATGGGAGGCTCCGTATTGGCTATGTGAGTTCTGACTTCGGCAATCACCCAACATCACACTTGATGCAAAGTATTCCAGGGAAACACAACCTTGATAAAGTAGAAGTAAGTCTGATACCTGTAGTTCTGAGTGCTGTATAAATGTTGAATTTGTATTTTAGTTAGCCATTTTAACTGTTTTTAAGAATACCTTTCTTAGTTAAAGTAGGTATAAACATATTTACTGAATAACCATTTTTAAAGTATCTTAATAAAAAATATTTTCTGCTGTGTTTTCATATATTTGTCAATTGTTTAATTCATTGTGTATGATTAGACTTGAACATGTTGATGAAAAATTTTCAGATTTTCTGCTATTCTTTGAGCCCTGATGATGGAACAAAATTCAGATGCAAAATTGGACGTGAAGCAGAACATTTTGTGGACCTCTCACAGGTTAGTATCACTTTCGCACATATGCTGATAATCATGTGAGATACAAATTAAATAGGTGATACCTAACATCTTGCCTTGTAAAAATATAAAATTTATTATCTGTATAAGAAACATTACCACATATTTATCACTAATAATGTCCATAAAACCAAACTTAAAAAAAAACTACAAAAATACTAGCGAAATGAGAATTAACATAAAATAACTGATTTATTAAATGTATTTGTATTGCTTATGTTTCAGATTCCATGTAATGGAAAAGCAGCTGATCGTATTTATGCTGATGGAATCCACATTCTGGTCAACATGAATGGATACACAAAGGGAGCTCGCAATGAGCTGTTTGCACTGAGGCCTGCTCCAGTCCAGGTAAGCTAGACACCAGTCAGTATTTTTTAAAAGATAAACAGTGACTTTAGACTATGTGCTTTGTCTGCAGTAGTCAGAATAGGCAACAACTGATGAGTATGCTCTAAATGTTATTACGGTAATAAAGATAATGGGGATTTAGCTATAATGTTTGATAATAATGTATTGGAGTGCCAAAAAAGTGTTTGAAACTGTATTTAAAAAAAAAAAAAAAAAAACCCACAAAAATGTAATAGACAATACAGTTAATATTTCTGGGTCAAAATATTGTTTGAATTGTTTTATTAAATGTTTTAACCTTGTGTTTTTGATGTGTTGATTGTGTTATTTACTAATGTAATGAAGATAATAATCATGAATGTGTTTCCGAATAGAGTATACTGACAGATGTATTTTTATGTACATTAGGCTATGTGGCTGGGGTACCCTGGAACGAGTGGCGCTTCATTCATGGATTACATCATCACAGATAAAGTCACATCTCCTGTTGGCTTTGAAGAACAGTATTCTGAGACACTGGCTTACATGAAGGACACTTTCTTCATTGGTGACCACAGCAACATGTTCCCCCACATGGCCGAAAAGGTGATTGTTCAGTACCAGGATGCCCAAGGAAAGGAAATCAGTTACATTATCAATGGAGTTGACTTGGATCTCATTCGAAACATGGCCACCAGTATTCAGGTAAGGTTTTCATACCTAACTTTTCTTTTTGTTATATTTATTTATTGTCTGGTAATAGCTGTGAAGATTGTAGTGGTAATGGAAGTTTTGAAAAGTAATACTTTTATTTTTGTAATATTGATACTGTGGTAAATCTACATATAATAATGAAGTAAGTAATATAGAGAATTATATCTTGGGTACTAAATAGGATTAAATTATGCTGTAGTTATTTCATTATTTTGTACTGATTGGTTGGAGAAAATGTTAGCCTGTCTTAAGTGATAAATTTGTTTAACAATTTTACATCAATTAATTTTTATTATTTTTTATATTTCACAGGTGGTGACACAGCATGCATTGCATGGGACGACTACTGATGATGAGTCTGGACAACCAGCTTTAGTCAAAACAGAGTATGCCATTCTTCCCCAGGCTGCCATTCAGTCTATGGTATCCATGGTTCAGCAGGGTCTGCCACACATTTCAATTGATGAAATTGTTGTTCAGAATGGACTCACGACCAGTCAGGTACCATTAGGCTCTGTTTATGTAAACTAACAAAAAATACCACCACATTGTTTTGTACCCTTTACATCATGGAAATAAAAATAAATTGTCTGTAAACTTATCCATATTCCCATGTAATTACCATGTGTTACCGATATTCTTACTGGGCTACTTTCAGACAAACAACAAAGCTGCTACTGGTGAAGAAATCCCCAGTGGTCTGATCTTGACAACCCGACAACAGTATGGACTTCCTGATGATGCCATTGTATTCTGTAACTTCAACCAGCTCTACAAGATTGACCCCAACACATTGGAGATGTGGGTAGACATTCTGAAGAATGTTCCCAACAGTGTGCTCTGGCTTCTCCGTTTCCCAGCAGTGGGTGAACCAAACATCATCCAGTCAGCTACTAATATGGGTTTAGAATCAGGACGCATTGTGTTTTCCAATGTTGCTCCCAAGGTATTTACATTTTCTGTTTTGTGCCTTCTCCACATTTTTAAAATGCAGTTTTGTGATTAACTGAAAAGGAACTTCTGTATATGGTTTAGTTTATTAAAAATTAATTACCTTTGAAGGTAATATTTAGTGTTATGCTAGTTCTTTTATATTTTTATATATATATATATATATATATATATATATATATATATATAGACTGTACTGTAGACAACTAAAGTTTTGAGAGACACAAAGTC
>JAUTBW010101264.1:0-16150 GCA_032361425.1 Peltospira smaragdina | reverse complement strand
TGTGTGTGTGTGTGTGTGTGTGTGTGTGTGTGTGTGTGTGTGCGTGTGCGCTAGAGCTATTGTTAGACCTACATAATATCAACGATATTGCAGACATGACATCGTAATACACTGTCGATGCTATAGCAATGTTGTGACGTCACAACTGTTCTAAGAGTACGCCCTCTTTCGTAAAGTATTTTATCTTCTTTTGGCTGCAACAAGCGTTTTGCACAAGAATGATATAATTGAGCACTGACGCGTATTAACGTTTGTCGCCAGTTAAAGCCACTATGTCGAGAATGTTATTATTATTATTATTTTTTTTTTTAAACATTTAGAAAAGACGATCCAGTCATGTTATGTCTAACTGGCACACTTCACACCAGACATACTATGCTACTATCGCTTTCTAGGTAACATAAAAACGCAATATGTTAATAAAGGAACAAAAGAGGTTGTAGGGCTTAGATGGTTCGAGCCCAGCGTAAGACTGTTTGGGAACGTCTGGCTCTAGAGTAGGCCGATATCCTTCCATATTCTATGAACTTGTTTTTGCATTTAATACGTCAAACGGCGGATTACTATTATTATTATTATTATTATTATTATTATTATTATTATTATTATTATTAAATTCTAGTAAAATATTGCATACACAGTGCACCACAATCCAGTTTGGATCTTAGGATCTAAAGCTTAGTTCATACATTTTATATGGCATAACCATTATAACAGTTAAAACTCAAAACCACCATACAGACTACTCTGATAGGCAGCAAGAGATCCTATATATGCACCATCCTCTTGATTGTGTCCACCATGAGGGATCGATCTGATGACTCACCACATATGCTACTGGCATATCCCGTTCACTCTGAGATTACCACCAAGGTTAGTTTTACAGTGCACAATGATTCGAGTATCAGTTATGTACAATTAAATTAACTCAAATGGTGTATCAGTTATGTGGTAAAATTTATCTAACTGCAAATGCACAAGCTTGTGTAAGCTCAATAAAACCAGCTATTTTAAGCAATGTGATAATGTAAACGTGTAAATGTGATAACCAAAACTAAACAATACATCATTAATTATAGCTTTAGTTTTTAACGGCAACAAACTCAGTCCTCTGATATAATCCTTGATCCCATCTTTATTACTGAACAGTTTTAATAATAAACATGTTTAAGCTACTAAATACTTTGCTTTAAACAAAACAACAAATATATCTACAAATAGCTTGGTTTTGGTAAGTCTTTATTTTGATTTACATTATAAAAATATGATTAACATTCATTTCTCAATGATTTCATCTCATCTACAAAGAAGTCTGCTATGCATACAAAATGAAAACATTTTTAGATGTTTGTCATGAGGCTGATATATGTTTTAGTGACATTTATTAGATGAATGAATGATGAATGAACAGCATAAAAAGACAGAGCGTATTGAAAGAAGTGGTATCAGGATGCAATATGTAACACAATATTCACCTCACAATATATGTACTGTGACGTTAAAATTACTTTAATAGGATGCTAGGTAGTTTTGTTTAGAAAATAAAACAAATACTGAAAATATTTACAGGTCAACTCATATTTATAAATATATAAAATGTTACAAAACATTCAAAATTAATGGGATTTTGGTTTTCTCTCTCTATGTTTGTCTTACTAAGAAAATTAGTAATGAATGAAACAAATGAAATAATATTCAAACTGATTGAATAATGTGTTTAGATTTTGACATCTTTCACACCAATTTTTAATATTTCACTGAATCATTAAAATTAAAATGCTTAATATAAATTTACTTGAAGATTTATTACTTATAATATGTAGATACAAAAATTATTTGATTTTGATACATATGTATGACAACAACATAACATGTAGATATAGTTTTACTTTAACTGAGAAAATCAATATGAAATTTTTGAAGTATTGTATCGTATCATAGGCAGAAACATGCTACATGTTAAGCTATCGATTTATCATTACCTCCCTAAAACAAAGGTTGTATTATCATGTATGAAGAGGGTAGGTGGTTATCCTGAAGTGAGACATAGATTAAGATACACTCAATTATTTCTCTTACATCTGTAATATGAATAAATTATAAAGCTTGAAAATGTCCACACTTGTAACAAATGTAACTATTGAAACTTGCGAAAGTTAATAAGTCTCTATGGCTATATCTTTGTTTATCCATACATTATTTTTTGTTGAAATAAAAACAGGTATGAATACAAAAATAAGTAAATTATCATTCAACATTTGAAAATGCACACATTAAAAAAAACATCTGAATTTTGGCTGTAGCTAACTTGCCTAGGTTTGAGGGTTTTTATTATTGGAAAACATCCCTACAACAAATGTGCATGTATTGTAAAGCTGTACTGGTATCAGATCTGTGACAGGCAATTATTCACTACAGCTAAAAATAACGACACTATATATATGTACACTTTAGCAAACATTGTTAGATGTGCAACAACCACATACACATCATTATACACAGGATATTTCAACTGTATTTGAAGCAGTTGTCACTAACACGCTTGTGGTGCTGTCGTGAGTCAGGGTAACTCGTCTTTTATAAAACCTATGTCTTATTCATCGAGACAGAGATCTACATTCAGTATCTTCATCTTTCTTGTATTCAGCCAACAACTGGCGAAAATCTTGCACAAAGTTATATTGCTGCAAAAAAAAAAAAAAAATTTAACATTTTATTTATTGATGTACTCAACACATTAATTATGGTTATATGGTGTCAGACATAGGCTACTTTTTCCAAACAACAGCAAGGGATCTTTTGTATGTACCACCCACGGATAAAACAGCATAAGCCATGGCATCTGTCACACCAATTATGAAGCACTGGCTTGAACAAGATGTAGATCAATGGGTCAGCAATGTGGGAAAACTATTTTTTTTTTTTTAAATTCAAGCGATGATTGTTAAGTATACACATAATTATAAGAATATGATTACTGAAGAGAAGTAGACACACTTGCTGGTGCTGTATGTCAAAACACCATTTTCCGTGATGTCAAATAAATACCTGTTGAAATGTATTTCAAGTTGTCACACATACATCCCCGCTGGACAAGAATCTGTTTTGCCATTTTCGCTACTGAAATGGTACTACTATGTTAATGATCAGTTTTAATATTTTATTACTAGGAACCAGTACATAAGTTAACCAATGATATACAGAACTTTAATTAAAAGTGTAAACCATCAGTGTGGGTTTACAGATAAGGGACCAATTCTTTAGATAATTATGTGGAATATAGAGGTATTTACAGACATGAGCCTATTTCCGGTCAAATACAGCTTGTTAATAATAATAATAATAATAATAATAATAATAATAATAATAATAATAAAACTACTTATTATAATTAATATTTGGGCTAGAAAATAATCTTGATAGGCCAGTGAAATATTATTTATGGCCAGTGAAATTAAAAATTAAATGGCCCAGTGGCCAGTTAAATATTTTTGAATTTTAGAAGGTCTGATTTAACTGACCATGGACATTGGAAAGATGGAAATGTTTATTTAACGACACACACTACACATTGGTGTACAGTTATGGCATCAGGCATATGGTTAAGTACCATGTAGATAGATAAAGAGGAAACTCGTTGATGCAACTTCATGGGCTACTCTTTCCGATTAGCAGCAAGGGATCTTTTATATGCACTAACCCACAGAGAGGATAGCACATATCACTGATATACCAGTTGTGGGGCACTGGCTGGAATGAGACAGACCAATAGGTCCACTATGTTGGATTGATCCGACGACCCACTGCACCATGAGCATACGTGCTTACCACTGAGCTATGTCCGGCTTCACCATGGACACTGGGCCACCATCTTCTAGATGCTGTGGTTTCATACACTCTTTTTATTTTTAAAATTTTTTTATAAATGCTTAATGAAAGATCAAGTACCAAAGATGAGAATAAGAGATCAGAATATACAAGATAAAAACAACTGTTTATTGCAATACTCATATGGGAGATTAATTTTAACTTATTCAGTTTGTTCCAAAATTAATACAATGAACACTGTGTTTATAAAAAAACATAGAAAATGTGTCACCTTCACTGTCTGAACAGCACTGTGTCCACGAAGTGCTCTGACTTTTTCTATCGCTTCATTGGGTGTCAATGACTCGTCCATCATCATCATCAGACACACTGCCACTGCAACCAAATCAACAACTGTATATTTTTATGTACAATATATTGTCAAGCACAATACAGATACTAAATGGTACTTTTTAATTTGTGTGTACTAACTACTTACAAATTCATCTATGAAATACACAATCTTTAACAAATATGTTTATTATAATTATGGTGTGTAAAAATTACATATTGTGTCATATGATACCAATTTAATAATAACATTTTGTAATTAATAAACATGAATTAACTTAAATGTCAACTCTCTGATATATTAAAAATATATATTATTATTTTATGGTATTTTGTAGCACAACTGCACAAAACAAAGGTTAAAATCAAGTGTTTTCAGCTCTTCCTCCACAAATTAAAATTACTTTTACAAAATCTACTAACCTATACAAGATCTGCCTAGTCCACCATAACAACTGGAAAGGAAAGCAACACATTAAAATTACACAGAGTAATAAAGTTTATGCACACTATTCTAATTTATACATTATAATTCCTAAATATATTAAACACAAAACAAATTTAAATTCACTGGTCACCTTATTCATAGAAAGGTAACCAATCATCTTTTTCCTTTTTGAATACAAAATGACCACATAATGTTATATTGGGTAGTAAAAATGGACACAAAATAGATATGTTTTCAAGAAAATACTGTACACAATTGAAAATCAGCTAAATAAACACTTTGTCCAGTGCAAGTCCAATCTCAGAAAATTAATTAATTACTGTATAACCGTAAATTTTCGTGGTCTAAAATTTTTGTGGTTTGGGAACTGAAAACATTTCGAGGTTTTTTTTATTTTCGAGGTTATGAAATTTTTAAATGACGATTTTTTTCTTCCGTTTTTTTTCCCCATGGGTTATGATATACGAGTTTCAGGAATCACGTCGCTTGTTTCTGTTGTTTGTTAGATTAACAACAGCTGCCAGTTATCTCTATTTGAAGCTTGGTTTAAACAATGGACCACTCGTTTGCACTACTGCTTTGTTCTATTAGAGTCAACCGATTACACTCTTTTGTATTTGTATAAAGCCAATTAAAATTTGTGTGAGAAGTGTTGTTGAGTCGGCGATGTAGTGTAATGTCAGCGACACCATACCAGTCACATAGCCTATGTATTAGTGACATAAAACTTTAGCAAGAGTGGAATGTCAACTTTCAAAAATTAATGAAGTTGGTCAGTCTTGCGGGGTTTTTTTACGTTTGTGATCTCATAAAATAAAATAACATGAACTTGTATCAAATCATCAATGTTTATTGCCACAATAATACAACTCTTTTGCTGACACCTGTCAATCGGGTTTAGAGTATTAACAATCTGCATTAAAATATTTAAGCTTGTTACCAACCTGTTCATTGACGCATGCGCAGTGTTTACCATTAAAAAAAAATTCATTTTATTTTTAACGATAACTTATTAATTAGATCTTAGTCCAAATAATTGTGATTTAAAGGTAATATTTAATTGTTTTCATAAGACCTATTCGGAAATCGGGACTTTGAATAATGCTACCTCAAGGACATCAATGAATAATCACGGAACAAGATGAACTCGACTTATTTTATTTTATTTGTTTTTAACATCAGTTTATGCCAATATTTTCAAGGATTTATATTTTCGTGGCTGACGACTTACCCTCGAAAACCACGAATATAAAAACCCATGAAAATTTCTGGTTATACGGTATATCAAACTGATACTAAATTTGATGTTATAATAATAAAGATATCTATTATATTAATGATTTTATACTTGTATACAAGACATTCATTTACAATAATAATGTTAAATTGCTTCTTATATTTCTATAATGTACAGGTTACATTGTACTAAAACAATAACATATAACGGAACATCGTATTTCATGCCAGATGAATTCCAGATAGCTTTATTTGCCCATGTATATATGGTATATTTATTCACAATGAAATACATAATAGTAATTTTCTAATCTAAACTTTTAAAAGACATGATCTGCAGATATTTTTTAATTAATGCAGATATGTATAAACAATTACAACTCTATGATGTATTATATCAAAGTTTATTTCCAATTTTTAATAACACTTAGGTATATTAGTATAATACAAAGCAGATTAGCAATTGTTGTATCCTTGCTTACCCATCATAATATAAAATTACCAATTTTACCAAGCCCATCACTTTAAAAGACCCTTTAAGAATTGTAATTTATTAAATCATGAAAGTAACGTGAAATACCTTCCAAATGAAATAAAATTACATTATGACTTTTAGAAGCAGAAAATTACAATCTAAAACAACACTCTATACATACTTACTCCAACCAATAACACCTCTTTCAAATAAATCAGGAAATAAAAGTGAGAAGCCAAAAAGCACATTAATGGGATTAATTATAAAGACAAAACTACATACTGTTAGTCCTGTTTAACCCAGATATGCACAATAAAATAGGGGTCAAACAACTGAAACTAAATCTTAAACAAAATTTTTGAACTAACTGAAATTAAAATTAATAAAATACACTCATATATTACTTAAAAGATTATGAGTATGGTTTTGGGCCAATGACAATTCAACGAAATTTGTTAAGAACTATTTTAATTGTGGAAGCAGTGATTGTCAAAATCATAAGTTTATGTTATTAATTTACTGATATCCAGGGCAGCTGCCTCCCCCAGAATCTTTAAAAAATTATATTGTTATATATATTAATTTTTTACTGCAGAAAATAGCATACATATCTCAGGGTTTAAACCTTCCAAATAAAGCATGCTCCTGGGTCAGCTAAACTTCCAGAATGCTAAATTTAATGTTTATTAAAATACAAAAGTACTGCCCCACTCTAGGATTTTGATCAGCGTACACCCTGATATCACAACACAGCATTCCAAATATTTGAATGAGAAAACAAAAACATAACTCATTGATAAGAGAGAGAGAGATAGAAGTGTTTGATTTTCTCCTGACACGGACCCAGTCACTGGCCATGCCAGAGGCTGTGCCCGCGGCAGGCATGTCTGAACCTTAAGTGGATATAGACATGAAAATATGTTTCCCTGTCCCTGTCCAGTGTTTGATTTAATGATGCACTCAACATATTTTTCTACAGTTAAATGATGAAAGATATATGGACCATTATGACAGTGAAAAAGGAAACCTGCTACCACTAGATGGGCTACTCTTTGTGTAAGCAGTGAGCAACAAGGGTCTCATTAATAAAGACGGCATCAGGTGGATGATTACATCACTGGGATACATCCGAGTCCTAAATCAGTTTACACACAGACCCAAACATCAGATCTCCCAAATGTAATATGTTAACCTGTCACAAAGATGTTAAATTGTTGTTACAATATATTTGCAAGGTCAAAGGTAAACTAAAATCATAAAATGCTTTTGTAACACTATCTGAATTTCAGAGATACAAAATTATGTTTGATGACATTCCAGCTGAAAGACAAACTGAATTATTTAAAATGTCCCTAATTAAAGTTTTCAAACTGCTGCCATCTCACAAAACAATTTATCTTCTTACAAATATTTTGTATATTTTGAATTGTTCATTGCGATGTGGTTTTATGAAACTGTCATAAAAAAGCAGATGAAGGAGTGTTACGAACCACAATCTTGAGAGTGCCAACAACATAAGCAGGCCAACTGCAGCTGAAAAGGATGGGTCTGCCAGTGGAATTCAAGTAATGTTCCATCAACGGATACCCTGAAGAAAATACAGACAAACTGCACTGAGCACGTTTTTCTATTTTAAACCCAATATGGAGTTCTTATTCTTTTAATGTACAATATGGCCCAATGATGTAAACATCCTGCTGATGTTCAGCTGGTCTGAGATTGATTCCCTTCAGTAAGCCAATCTGCCGATCATACACAGCACCATTACACCACCACAGTATCAGTAAATTAGAATACACTTAAAAACATATTTTGCTATTTATTATGAAAGTCTTACAGATTGTGGTTTGTAACTATTTGATGATTATACATAAGATTCAAGCAGTTTCTTTGATGTACACGTCAGTTATTTAGGATGTTTGTCCAGTACAATAATTTTTAGTGAGGGAAAAGAGGGTTTAGTGACTTGATACATATTCATAAAGGTCTAAAATCTTTGTTCTAGTTTGGAGCCAGTATTGAGATATGAATCTAGTACCTTTAAGTCTTTCTCTGAGTTTTTTCTCTCTTTTTTTAAACTACTATATTAACAATTAGTCAATAATTGCCAACACACTTACATGCAGGAAAAGTGTCACCAAATATAAATACCTGACATTTTTATTAGTTTGAGATATGGTTATAACATTAATTATGAAACTTTCAAATCAGAAACAAGATTATAAACAGATTTTCATTTGCCCATAACACTATAATTATTAGAAGACAAGAAAACTGCACAGAAGTAAAAGCAGAAGCATGGTGAGGTGAAAAGATCAAAATGTTTTAAAGAACATCTGTTTTTAATAACCTTTCCACTTAAAATGCTTTCACTGTTTGTAAAATAAATGTACCTCCTTGCTCTTCAAAATATTTTAAAGTATATAGTATTCCAACACTAAACTTTATTAAGGGACTGTTTAAAAAGGTGATAATTTAAATAAGGTTAATTGGACTATCTCATACTTTATAGTAGTAGTTAGCCGATTATAGGGGTTTCTTTGATTTACTTGTCATAAGGCATATAGACATGAAAATCCACTAGGCATGCTTGAAATTCACTGTAAGCCATTGGCCATGGATACTGGGCGATTATATTCTAAACAGCTATGTTAGTTGTGAATGAAGCCTGAAACAGATGGGTAGCCTTAAAACATTTCAATCCCTGATCTGACCTTTAGTCCTCTGACATTTTGATAGAGTGGCCATTCACAAGCAAACAATATTGGCCGCCCAGTTTCATTAAGATAGGCAGCCATCATAGGATAGCCTACAGTATAAAATAAAACAACCTATCAAACAAAATTTTATTTTTTAATTTGTTTTAATCCAACATAAAATATATCTTACATTTATGTTATCTCAAAAATGTCTTTTCATATCCAAAGATAGAGTCAACTGTATTTCCAAATATGGAGTAATTAAAAAGAAAAATGACAAATTTATTACAATAATAAATTAAATGAATTAAGAACAGTAAATAAACAAAGGTATTGTAAGTTAATGCAATTGTTATGTTTTTTTCAAACGTTATGGTCTTTAATAATGACTGCCATGAATATTTGTTGATCTTTTTTTGTATTTATCTTTTTACAGCATTAATCATTAACAAACAACAACTAATTTTAAAACCAAAATAAAATACAAGTTATGAACTGAAGAAAGAAATAGGATTTTTTTTTTTTAATATACATATAGGCCTACACAGAAACATTTTCAATTTAAAAATAGTGTGTCTCAGTAGCCTAGTGGTGCCTGCACATGCCTGTCACATGGCCAGTCTGAGACTGATTTCTGTCAGGTAGCCACCAGGGTTCTTCTCTAATGAAAATGTTTCCAGCACCAATATAATCATTAATAAAGATATGTTGAGTGTGTCAATACTTTTTAAAAATATATATTATTATCAATTTGAAAATAATAAAAAAAGACAAACCTTTGCTCATTGTTTTGGGATCTGAATAGCAGCCATCAAATTTCAGCAAGTCGACTCCCCAGTCAGCAAATGTATGAGCATCCAGTTTCATGTGTTCCAGACTGCCTGGATAACCAGCACAAGTCTTTGTGCCATAATCCTCATAAATACCAAACTTCAGACCCTTGGAATGAATCTAAAAGAGAGAAATTATAACACATGTGAAATGAATGTATGTTGCCTTAAACAAAATTAAAGTAATGTATGTTCATGTAAGAAATGTCCTAGAAATTTTCAAAATTGTACTTAATATACAATCAATGGGTATGCAAATTAATTAAAGAAATAACAGTAAAATCACTAAATTTATTATGTGGTGGACATTCTGAAAGTCACTAGCGAAGAACTTCCTCTGCTAGAATGCACTAAATCATGTATAGACCTAAACAGATAAAATTGCCAGCATTCTAAACTAAAACAACACATAAAAGGTTTTAATAAGAATGATATTTCATTACACAAAAAAAAGTACCGTAGTTTTAAGTTTTCTATTTGTTACCAATTTTACCAAATCAAAAATAAAATCAAACAATGAAAACACATAGAATACTTTGATACTAATGTTAACAAAGTGACTACCACCTATAGTCATACAATGTGTGTAGCAATGGAGATAATTCATTTGGTACACTGCTTGGCAAACAGGAACAACATAAATATGTAACCATTAAATGAGTCATTCTTTTTCAATATCTGAGGTATCAAAATGCATTTACAGGATGGTAAATGTATTAAACTGACATAATATAAATGTTTAAAAACTAATAACAAAACTATAAATATGGACACTCACATATTGCGCTAGGTATTTTATGCCATGAGGGAAGCGTGCTGGATCTGGCTGTAACCGACCAGTCTTGTTGTCTCTCTCCTTAGCCAGCCAGCAGTCATCAATGGTTACGTACTCATAGCCCAAATCCTTGTACCCCTCCGACACCATGATGTCAGCCATTTTCATGTACAGGTTTTCACTGTGATAAAATCAAGATTTACCGGTATTTAAAAAATGAATGTTCAGAGTAAAACTCATGATTGTTTTTTTTGTTTTTTTATTCTGGTTAAAAAAGCATTAAAAAGTATTTTAAAATTAAATTTATTATTTTTAAATAGTAATTAAGAACATGGTGATGAAAATGAATTGAGTGTTTTCTAGCACCTATGAAATAAAATCAGTGATGATCAAGAATAATAAATTTTTGGATATCATGTCATATTTATCTTATCTAAGAAATAATGAGTAATTTGTCTGTGTAGAGCTGCTGTTGTTATTAAAAATAATTATAATAATAATCAAAAAAATAGGAAGATGGTTGTTAAGAAGCATATTACTGTTTTCTTGGACCAATAAAATGTCTCCACATAAAATTATAATGATGTTGAAGTTTTGGTAACCCGTTAAACTAAGGAAAGCACAGAACTATTAAAAGTTGGCTCCAACCTGATGCAGTGATCAGGGTCATCTTTGCAGTCAGTGTTACAGCGAAAGCGTTCCCAGGACAGAAAGCCCATTGGAGGAGTGCGAGCCAGTCCATTGTTTAGAGACTGCACCGTCGCCACACAGAGACACAGGATTATCAGCTTCATCTTACAGTTGTATCTGAAATAAAGGAGTCAGAATACGGCAAGAGTTACAAATTGTTCCTAGATAAATTTTAGGGTTAACTGGTTAGGGTTAAATGCATAGGCCTACAGTTATAGAGCATCAATTTATAAATAAATGTATAAATAAATTAAAGTTTTATGATAAAAAAAAACATTACATGAAAAGTATTATATTTACTTTTTATAACTATTTACATAACCATTATATTTAATTTATTAGTGATATATTTCATAAATAATTGAAATATGGTGTTGGTCCATAAATCTGAAAAGAACAATGGATATTAGAATTACTGTATTATAAAAGTACCGTATTATAATTCTGTCCACAGTAGTTCAACAGTACCAATTACCAATACCATAGCAAAATTTGTTATCGCTAATTTATAATCAGACCTCTAAATCTGTGACATTATGCCTTTCAAGTTATGATTACAGTTATCTAGATGATACAAATGACGGTGGGAGAAAACACAGAGTTTTTCAGAATATACTTGTCTTATAGAATTCCCAGCATGGTTTGGATGTTGTATATACTTGATTGGCAGCATTCAGGCTAGATGGATATTGCTAAATAGATTTCCTACCCGTATTAGTTTTGTTTGTTTTTATAGCATTTAGCCCGTAAGATTTCTGTTCCCTGGCACAGTACTGATTTAGGTAACCTCACCCTAACCCTCTCAAACTATCATTAATTAACTCAGACTCCTAACCTATCCATGATGCTAAATTTTATCCTAAAGGTTTAAGGTTCTATATGATCACCACCTGAAAGCAGGTTTCATTACACTTCAAATGGTTTCATTTTTCATCTTTTTCCAGGAGTCCAAATATAATTATTACTTAGAAATTAATAACTGCTTAACAGCATCCCAGTCTATTATATAATGACTGGTGAATATCATAATTATGATCTGCAGCAGGTAAAATCCACTTTGAGCACTCAGGGTGGGGGTGGGTTACTTATTCTCAAATAAGATGCCAGTTTCATTGAAGCAATTGCCAACTAAACAATAAAACTATCAAACTGAAGGTGATCAGAATTGTAGCATATTCATTTGATGTGTGATTACATAAAAAGGGCATTAGTAGTAGTAGTAGTAGTAGTAGTAGTAGTAGTAGTAGTAATAAAACTCACATTAGTGTTGGTGCTTACTGTAGTTTTTATAAATATAATTTATTTAATACTGTACGGTAATCAGTAATCATGAAAGAAAAATATCATGTCAGTTCCTTAGAATGTTTACATCATTGTGCTGTCATCAAACAAATTAAATCTCATTCTTTATTATGTCCAATCAGAAAAAAAAAATCTTGCTATTTTCACACAAGACTAGGAACATCGTCTAACATCAAAGGCTGTGTTACACAGATGAAATTAATATCGGTTAGAATTTAGGTTGCTTTGAGTGCTCAAAGTGGATTTTACCTGCTGCAGATCATAATTATGATATTCACCAGTCATTATATATTATATTGCAGATAGCCAATAGTGAGATTGTTGATTGTATGTTGTCATTCGTAGTGGTTATAACTGTTTGTCATAATTGTGTTTATGACAAACAGTTATAACCACCACGAATTGTAGGATTTAAAATGAAACTTATTGAAATATTTGTAATTAAACTGCTATAGTTTTAAACAATAAATTGTTATTATTCAACAAATAGCAATTATATTCTGTTAATTTTTTTAAACATGTATATGCAATGAAGACTTTGTGACTGCACGCTTAAAACGCAGGCTTGAGGAAAGTTGGCCAGTATCAAACACAGTGTTTCATAGTTGATACTTGACAACAGTAGAGTCTAAATTAAAATCTATGTCATTGTCAGATCAAAGGGAAATAGCTGACATAAGAATAAGAATTGCAGGTGTTTGTTAGTAGTGTCGTGGTGGGTTTTATTAGCTCTATCATGTTTCTGTTGTTGTTTTTTAATCAATGAAACTTATTGAAACAATCAATAATTTTTTTTTAACTGATTTAGTTTTATTATTGTAATGAAGTAATAACTGATGTGTCGATATTAAAGAAATAAGTCACTAATGATGTAACATGTTAGCATTTTTGGTAATCTGATTATTCAGTGCTCATTGCATGGAACTGGAAGGCTGTGCGACTGCTCTAATGCAGACCATTATCCTAGACTAAGAAAATGTGACAATAAACAAGTCATTGTTTTGACACAAAGCTGTGAGTTTGCTGTTGAAACTAAATGAGATGCAAATTATTACAGTGACTTACATTCCCACTAGGGATAACAAATGGCGACAGAGTTAACTTACACGGGTACAATAATGTTCAATTTTATTCTTTATAACTTCTGAAAAAAATATTTACAGGACTTACATTTAAGCACTTTCCTGGGTCAATATATATTTTTAAGCACTTTCCATGATTTTCCAGGATGCGTGCAAACCCTGTGAGTGTTTATATTTGGTGAACTAATATTTGGAAGTTATTTGCGAAATTGTGATTATAGCTGCATCTGCAATTTTATAATTACACCATTATGATTAACTCAACACATATCAATAGCAGGTAGGCTATATGGTATGCCATGGCTATGGTCCATTCACTGGAAACTCACTGCCACTGCATCATCTACTCATTCTGATCAGCAACATCATAAGCATGGGGTCTAATTACTCTAAGGGTCTTTTAGTTCATCAATTATTTAAAATCATTGGGTGTGTGTGTGTGTATGTGGATAAACGTGTTTTACGACGTTTAAATGCACTACCAATGGTACCATCATCCCAGACAGGGTTAGGGTACGCCTGACATAGGTCCCCCCATTAATGTCCGAATGTTAAATATCGGACCGGACTTGGTCTTCTTGAAGAACTAGGGTAGGCCTATGGCCTTTGTTGCATCAATGTACCTTTACTGAAGATGTTAAAAATGTGTAACGTCAGGATTTTATCAAATCGATTCTATAATAAAAGAAATAATACACTAGTACTACTAGTAAACTTAAACGAGTATCAACAAAAAAATCACATGACTGACGCCCATTAAATCGACTGGTTCATTTACCTAATAAACATTACTAGCGTAACTAACTGACAAAACCAGTAATTTATTAACAGCGTGAATGTAACCCAGTAGTGGAAGCGCCTGCCTAACGGCAACTTGGGATTTCTTTGTTGTTGTTGTTGTTGTTGTTGTTGTTGTTGTTGTTTTTTAGTTTTTTCTCATAAATGTAACTACTAGTATTATTAAATTATGCTCGTTATGTCGTCAAATAAATACTTAATGATACTATGGCAAGAATATTATTATTATTTATTAGTTAATCCAGTTACCAATTGTGTACAAATCAACCGTATAGTGCACTGCATTCGCTACACCACTTGGTCAAATTTACTACAAAAAAACCCATAGCACTTCGAAACTGGGCCTATATTAGGTACCCGCTATGAAGACTCCGAGCTTGATTTTTCAACATGCTGATCGCAGACTGTTCGCTCTCCCTGCCGCCATCTTTGGCGGCCATGTTGAATTCGTTTGGGGAATTAGCTGAATTTCGCGTCGCCTATAATGGCGAACGGGCTACTGTTACCCTAGTTTATGGGGTAACAGTTAGCGAAAAGAAGAAGAGGAGAAGGAGGAAGAGGAAAAGTGCGCCAGGGGCGGCACAGGGGGGTCCAAAACCGGTGGCTAAACCGCCGGCGGCGGGCCCGTCTGCATCGCTGCCTCCGGCCATTCCTGAAACACAGCGGAGACAGGACCAGGCCGTCACCCCCGCCCCAGCCGACTTGCCACCGGCGAATAAACAACCTCCGACGACCAGGGAAGTCACTGCGCCCTCCAAGACCTCTTCTGCTGCTCCGGTAGAGAAAACTTCTCCGAAGAAAACTCCCGTTGAGCAGCCGGCCCTGAAGAGGAAGGCCACATCGCCACACAGGGCAGGTGAACGACCTGGCGCCCCACCACAGCCAACACGGTGGGAGGTAGCAACTCGTCGGGTGAAGGGAAGATTTCGGAAGAATATAACAGCAGAGACAGATGATTTGAACAGTCTACCAATCCGACCCCTTCCCCGTCGATGGGCGCCCCTCCCAATTTCATTAACCTGTTTGACGTCACATAAGTCTGCGCAACAGACACGAAAACATTTATTTGACTAGCAGCAAACGTTACATTATGTTTCACGTATATTATCAGTTTTAACTTCCTTAAAATAATATAAATATGTTCCACATAAATGATGATCTTTGAACTTGACATTTTGATACGAGCGAACAATGAGAATAAGAAAGTCAATTTTAATATATGATTTAAAAAATATAGGAATATAGAATATAGGCTAACAAATTACAGTATAAATTATTTGCATCCCACAATGCATGAAACATTAATAATTAATAATTTTTACGAAACGGCGGCCTTATTCACAAAAGGGTGTAAATTAACGTTCGAAACTTAGTACTAAGTCAACGTCTAACCATTGGTCCATGACGTCAAAGACACTACTTTCAACCAATGAGCAGACGTAAAAGTTACGTTACGTGTAAGTGTAACTTTACGCTCTTTTGTGAATAAGGCCCCTGACTATAGCTAAAGCGAGTCATGTGATCACCAGCAGCCATTTTTTCTGTCAGATGATGGGTAATTCAATACATAGGCCTACACTTGTTTTGCTTTTAAACAGGTAAAGTTGTTGTTGTTGTTGGTTTTTTTTTTTTTTTTTTTTTTTTTTTTTTTTTTTTT